>JAWMAR010004828.1:0-39201 GCA_036785375.1 Leucoraja ocellata
CAGTTTAAGGATAAGGGGGGAAATCTTTTAGGACCGAGATGAGGAAAACTTTTTTCAAACAGAGAGTGGTGAATCTGTGGAATTCTCTGCCGCAGAAGGTAGTTGAGGCCAGTTCATTGGCTGTATTTAAGAGGGAGTTAGATGTGGCCCGAGTGGCTAAAGGGATCGGGGGTATGGAGAGAAGGCAGGTACAGCATACTGAGTTGGATGATCAGCCATGATCATATTGAATGGCGGTGCAGGCTCGAAGCGCCGAATGGCCTACTCCTGCACCTATTTTCTATGTTTCTATGTATCTCGCTCTCTCAACCCAATTCTCCTGCCTTCTCCCCATATCCCCTGATACTCGCACTAATCAAGAATCTGTCTACTTCTGCCTTAAAAATACCCAATGACGAGACTAGACCAGGCTCTCTAACCCATTACAGGAAGGATGTGGAGGCTTTGGAAAGGGTGCAGAGCAGGTTGATAAGAACGGTGCCTGGATTAGGGGGCTGTTAGCGACAGGGAGAGTTTGCACACATCAGCATTGTTTTCACAAATTATAGTAGAATCAGGCCATTCGGCCCATCGAGTCTACTCCGCCATCCAATCATGGCTGATCTCTGCCTCCTAATCCCATTTTCCTGCCTTCTTCCCATAACCCTCAACACCCGTTCTAATCAACAATTTGTCTATCTCCGCCTTAGAAATATCCACTGCCTTGGCCTCCACATCCGTCTGTGGCAATGAGTTCCACAGATTCACCACCCTCTGACTAAAGAAATTCCTCCACATCCACTTCCTACAAGAACGTCCTTTAATTTTGAGGCTGTGACCTCTGGTCCTAGACTCTCCCACCAGTGGAAACATCTTCTCCACATCCACTCTATCTATGGTTTTCATTATTCTAAAAGGGGCCTGTCCCGCAGGCCATTTGTTCGGTGACTCGACCCCGTCTACAACAACCTACCACCTAGTGGACATCAAGCTACGGCAAGCTACCGACTACCGACGACCCATTAGGACGTCCACCTACGTCCACCTACAACAACCTACGACCACCCGCCGACAAGCTACGTCCCTGTCGGCGACAACTGAAGACAATTCAGTCGCCCGGTACCTAATGCACGGTACGTAGGTAGTCACCAATGGACTTCACCAAAGTCAGCAGCGGCAACAACCTACATCACCTGGCGACAACCTACGACAACACCTACGTCAGGAGAAGTCAAGCTACGCTCATTGGCGTCAAGCCAACTGTTACCGAAAATGTTTGAACATTTCAAAATCCAGCGGCGACCAGAAAGACGCTACGACTCTTTGGGCGACTGAGGAGACGATTCACGACCGTACAGGCGACATCCCGTTGACCATGTGGCCACAGTCTAGTCGCCTGTAGTCGCCTATAAAAATCGCCTAAGTGGGACAGGCCCTTTAGTTTCAATGAGGTCCCCCCTCAACCTTCTAAACTTCAGCGATTACAGGCCCAGAGCCGACTAACGCTCATCATGTGCTAACCCACTCAATCCTGGAATCATTCTTGTAAACCTCCTCTGGACCCGCTCCAGAACCAGCACATCCTTCCTCAGATATGGGCCCACATTTGCGCACATTGCTCCAAATGCGGCCTGACCAGCGCCTCAGCATTACATCCCTGTTTTTGGCCGGGAAGGACTCGATGGGCCGAAGGGCCTGTTCCGTGCTGTGTCTCCAAGGTCTAATGTCTAGTAGATAGGCATCATGGTTGGGGTGGAGGAGATGGGCCGAAAATGGGTGAAAAGGTTTTTTCTCACCTCAGTCTTAAATGGTCTCCCCTTTATTCTAAGACTCGCCCAACATTGGGAACATTTTTTCCTGCATCTAGCTTGTCCAGTCCTTTTATAATTTTATATGTTTCTATAAGATGCCCCCTCATCTTTCTAAACTCCAGTGAATACAAGCCTAGTCTTTTCAATCTTTCCTCATATGACAGTCCCGCCATCCCAGGGACCAATCTCGTAAAAATTATAACCAGGCGCCACATTTAGAATAAAGGGGAGGCCAGCTCCCCTCGCCTCCCCCTGCGGCCGGGGGCCCAAGCCATCTTCCCCCGACACCAGCCCCCGCTGACCCCCGCTGGGCCCACGCCACCCCCGCTGGCCCACGCCACCCCCGCTGGCCCACGCCACCCCCTGCTGGGCCCACGCCACCCCCGCTGGGCCCACGCCAACCCCCGCTGGGCCCACGCCACCCCCCGCTGGGCCCACGCCACCATCCCGCTGGGCCCACGCCACCCACGCCACCCCCGCTGGGCCCACGCCCACCCCCGCTGGGCCCACGCCACCCCCGCTGGCCCACGCCACCCCTGCTGGGCCCACGCCACCCCCCGCTGTGGCCCACTGCCACCTTCCATCTTCGCCCCTCACCTCCCCCGCAAGAAAGAGGGGATGTGAGAGGGCGGAGGGGGAGAGAGGGAGAGAGGGGAACGGAAAGGAGAGAGAGAGAGAGAGATGGGGGAGGGGCGAGGGAAAGGGGGATTACCTTGAGTGAGATTGCAAAATTAATGTAGGTTTTTTGACCTATTATATTTTCTCCACCATATGAATAATATTAAACAATATCAAATAATATCAAACAATTGGAACTGCTTTCTTTTCCTTGATAACAATATTGAAAAATATGAATTCCATAGTTTGTGACATAAATATACATTTTAATGGGATCATGATATACAGATGTAACATTTCCATTTTGATATCGGGGGTGAGGGGGGGGGGGGGGGGGGGCTGGGGGCAAATATGCGTCAAGCTGATAGCCTAATCGTTAAAGAGTTAAAAGATAGCCTAATCAATAAAGAGCTGAGAAGAGGAATCAGAGCTGCCAAGGAAAGGAACTATGGGAAGTTGAGGAGCAAGTTCTCAGCTAATGACTCTTCTTCAGTTTGGAATGGGCATGCAAGAAATCACCAGCTATAAGAGGTAAGCCCCCCCGCTCTTTGGACAATCATCAGCTGACAAACAACCTGAATGAGTTTTACTGCAGGTTCAAAAATCAGAAATGTAACCCTGAAACCCCCTCCCCAACAAACACAGCCAGACCCCAGTCTGCAAAGAATGGACCCTGCACCCTCTCCTTCCCATTCACCACTTCACACCTACTAAGGCAAGACTCCAGTATGAAAAGAGTGGACCCTTTCTTGGTACCTGTCGGTGACTGCCAATCACCAACCCCCCCGGACACTTATTATTTTTTTATCTTCAAGGGAGATGCTAAATGCATTTTGTTGTCTCTGTACTGTACACTGACAATGACAATTAAAATTGAATCTGAATCTTGAATCTGAATCTGACCTTTCCCACTCCACCCAACACTTCACATCCACTCACAGCTTGACCTCAGTCTGCAAAGACTGGACCCTTCTACACCCACCCCACTCCAATCACCACTTCACACCCAATGATTGCACCTCCACAGACACCTCTCTCAAGCTTCTCAAGTTTGCGAACAACACAACCCTGATTGGACTGATCCAGGATGGGGATCTCTGTAATCTTTTCAGTTTGACATTTTTCCTATAACACGGTGCCCAGAACTGAACATAATATTCCAAATGCGGTCTCACCAACGTCTTATAGAACTGCAACATGACCTCTCCAACTTCTATACTCAATACTCTGACTGATGAGGGCCAAAGTGCCAAAATACTTTTTGACCACCTGATATACCTGCGACACGACCTTCAAGGAACCATGCAACCATCAACCATTCCTCTGCCCACCTGGCTAATTGATCCAGATCATAGAAACATAGAAACATAGAAATTAGGTGCAGGAGTAGGCCATTCGGCCCTTTGAGCCTGCACTGCCATTCAATATGATCATGGCTGATCATCCAACTCCGTATCCCATACCTGCCTTCTCTCCATACCCCCTGATCCCCTTAGCCACAAGGGCCACATCTAACTCCCTCTTAAATATAGCCAATGAACTGGCCTCAACTACCCTCTGTGGCAGAGAGTTCCAGAGATTCACCACTCTGTGTGAAAAAAGTTCTTCTCATCTCGGTTTTAAAGGATTTCCCCCTTATCCTTAAGCTGTGACCCCCTTGTCCTGGACTTCCCTAACATCGGGAACAATCTTCCTGCATCTAGCCTGTCCAACCCTTTAAGAATTTTGTAAGTTTCTATAAGATCCCCTCTCAATCTCCTAAATTCTAGAGAGTATAAACCAAGTCTATCCAGTCTTTCTTCATAAGACAGATCCTGCTGCAATCTTTCACAACCATTTTCACTATCTGCAAAACCACTCACTTCTGTATCATCAGCAAACTTGCTAATCTTGCCCTGTTCTGTGACGTTTCACAGAGTGCTGGAGTAACTCAGCGGGCCAGGCTGAGTATAGAAGTTGGGAGGTCATGTTGCAGTTGCATAAGAAGTTGGTGAGGCCGCATTCAGAGTATTGTGTTCAGTTCTGGGCACTATGTTATAGGAAAGATGTCATCAAACTGGAATGGGTACAGTGAAGATTTATGAGGATGTTGCCAGGACTAGAGGGCCAGAGCTATAGGGAGAGGTTGAGTAGGCTGGGACTCTATTTCATGGAGCACAGGAGGATGAGGGATGATAATAGAGGTGTATAAAATCATGATTTGAATAGATATGTTTGAGTCTTTTGCCCAGAGTAAGTGAATCAAGGAGCAGAAGACATAAGTTTAAGGTGGAGGGCAAAAGATTTAATAAGGAATCTGTGGGGTATTTCCACACAAAGGGGCGGTAGGTGTATGGAACAAGCTGCCAGAGGAGGTAGTTGAGGCAGGGACTATCGCAACATTTAAGAAACAGTTAGACAGGTACATGGATAGGACAGGTTCGGAGGGATATGGATCAAACGTGGGCAGGTGGGACTAGTGCAGATGGGACATGCTGGGCCGAAGGGCTGTTTCCACACTGTATCACTATGACTCTATCTTTCCCTCTCAAACCCATTCTCCTGCCTTCTCCCCATTCCATCAGACACCCATATCAATCAAAAATCTATCAATCTCCATCTGAAAAATGTCCATTGACTTGCCTCCACAGCCGCCTGTGGCAATGAATTCCACAGTTCACCACCCTCTGACTTAAGAAATTCCTGCTCATCTCCTTCCTAAAGGAATGTCTTTTAATTCTGAGGCTGTGGCCACTGGTCCTAGACTCTCCCATTAGTGGAAACATCCTCTCCAAATCCACTCCATCCAGGTTTTTACCAGGCTGGGACAGACGGCAACAGCTTCACACCGTGTCCCAAAGCTTGTGTCCTGTCCTGCATCACCCAAGGCAGCAGAGATGTTATAGGAGAGGGCAAGCACCGTAACAAAGTAGCTCACGATGGTTTGGATAGCATTCAGGAATGTCTATGCATGTACATCATGAATATTACTGAAGAACGGTCTTAACCCGAACTATAATCTATACCTTTTCTCCAGAGATGCTGCCTGACCCACTGAGTTACTCCAGCACTGTGACATATCACCTATCCATGTTCTCCACAGATGCTGCCTGACTCGCTGAGTTACTCCAGCACTCTGTGAAACGTCACCTATTCATATTCTCCGCAGATGCTGCTGACCCACTGAGTTACTCCAGCACTCTGTGAAACGTCGCCTATTCAAATTCTCCGCAGATGCTGCCTGACCCACTGAGTTACTCCAGCACTCTGTGTCTATTTTCCCTTCACCCATCTGCCCAAGCCGACTCTCCCCCATCCTTTCCTATGTTCCTTTCCACCCATAAACCTCTCTCTGCCTTTACATTTCACTTCTCTTTCAAATCTGCTCTACTTATCTACGTGCATTTTTCTTCTTCACTTTTTAGTCATAGAATGACGCAGTGTGGAAACAGGCCCTTCAGCCCAACTTGCCCACACCGACCGACATGTCCCATCTATACTAGTCCCACTCACTCGCGTTTGGCCCATATCCATTTAAATCTGTCCTATCCGTGTACGTGTCGAAATGTCTCTTAAACATTGTCCCAGCCTTAACTACCTCCTCTGGCAGCTCGTTACATACACCCAAGCACCCATTGTGTGAAAAATCTACCTCAGATTCCTGTTAATTTCTGAAATATTGGTCATAAATTTGGTGCAAAAATGCTCCAAAATAAGGCTCAGAATGGATCAGAAAGCATCTAAAACCCCAGAGCTTCCAGGGCCCTTAAGCGGACCACTGGCATCGAGGGACTTCACGCTTCGCGCTCGTGATGTGCGCAGCGCGCGCATTATTTCACATTAAGTTTTTTGTAATCCTGTCATGCCACCCCCCTGTTTGGAAAGGTTCGTACAGGCCTGCAAGCTGTGATGTAGCTGTGAGAATGACATTGCTGCCTTGTGCCAAGACAGACTCTGGGCAGCGGTGACATTTGGACAAGTCCTATACCCCCCCCCCCCCCCCCACTTTAACGCTTATCTTCAGCGAGCAGGAGGTTTGGGGGGGGGTCATGTGGAGTTCACAGTCCCATCTCACCCGCCCTGTAACCGCACCCTCCCTGTGTGGGTCAGAGATCCTCACCACCCCCGTCCCCCCCCCCCGTCCCAGCAGAGGACCAGTCCCACCTCCAGACCCCTCTGTGCGGGGGGGGGGGGCACATGACGGCACTGCCGGTGAGAGCAGATGAGTCGGGAACACAATCAACATTGACCAGACTTGGACAGCGGGGAACGGGGGAGAGAGAGGGGGGGGGGGGGGGGGGTTAGATGGGGGGGGGTCTCACCGCCGCCCCACACAACAGCAGCAATAGCCCGCTCAATCACCACCCGCGTCGCTGGTAAAGCGGGTGTAGCCCGGGAGAGGGAGAGGGAGAGAGGGAGAGGAGAGAGGGAGAGGAGAGAGGGGGGGCAGCAGGCTCGGGGGATTGGGAGCAGCAGATGGGCCGAAGGGCCGGTTTCTGTGCCATTACACACTATGCTTCTATCACCTGTACAGTTGGGGGCGGGGTGGCTCAGTGCCCAGTGTCGGTGGCAGGTAATGGTTCTTTCTCCAGTCAAGGTGTAGCCCTGATTACAGGAATAATCGGCCTGTTGTCCGTACGTCCCCTCTCCTCGCGGCCACACAGTGCCATTGATCACTGGTTGTGGACGGCCACACCGTATTACTGTAAGACAGAGACACAAACCTGTCACACCCGTGGTAAAGGGGCAGTATTCCTCCTTGCCACCTTCCCCTCAGCTAAAAATGAACCATTCTACATTTCCCTTCAGCTTCGCCCCCTTTGATCTGTCACCCCCCTCCCCTCCCACGGTCCCAGTGACAGGAATGTCCAGTGGTCACTCACTTTGACACTGAGTGTTGAGCTTGGTCCATCCCTCGTACGTGCAGAGTATCCGTGAACTGCCAAACCGCTCGTAGCTGGAAGAACAAACAGGTGGACACAGAAATGTCCCGTTTATATAAATATATATTCACTGAGTCACACAGCACGGAACAGGCCCTTCAGCCCAACCCTTCCATGCCGACCAACATGTCCCATCTACACTAGTCCCATTTGGCCCAAATCCATCCAACCCTCTCCTATCTATGTACCCGTCCAAATGTCCTTCACATGTTGTGATAGTCCCTGCCTCTACTGCCATGTTGTATGAAGGGCCAATCCCATGTGAAGAGTCTGTACTGTAACACGGTGTGCTGGTGTGAATTACTGCTTACCCTTTATTGCAGTCGTAATGGACCCATTTGGAATGGCTGTAGTCGTTCCCAATGTGGAACCCGTTCTCTAGTCTTGGTGGTTCACCACAATCTACAGCTGCCGAAAACACAAACACACACACACATTCACTTCACCCACACTCATGTGATTAGTTGCTACTCCATTCCCATTTTAACTCTTTTATCCATACTCACGTGTTGGTCTGCCCCAACGCACAAACAATGTGCAGAATGAATGTTGCCTCATTAATCACTCAATATCTTTGCACCTTTTTCAACCCCAAATAACTTTATTCTTGCCTCACCTATCCATGTTCTCCACAGAAGCTGCCTGACCCGCTGAGTTACTCCAGCACTCTGTGAAACGTCACCTATCCATGTTCTCCACAGATGCTGCCTGACCCGCTGAGTTACTCCAGCACTTTATAACCTTCCCATGGTAAATCCGGCACCTGCAGTTCCTTGTGCTTCCTTTCATCCAGTGATCTCTACAGGGGTCGTGGGGGTGGCGACAGCAGAGGGTCGGGGCAGTGCAGGCGTATGATCGACGACCCGCCCAGTCGCTGCCCCGCCGGTGAGTGAACCTTCTCCCTCCCCCCCCCCCCCCAACCTCTACACTCCGGTCTCCCTGCCCCACGTACACACACCCACCCCCCACCAACAGTGACGGAGCCGCGCCACCACCCACCGGTTCCCTCTAATCCCAGTCTCGTCGTGAAATAAATCACAGGCGCTTCCCCGCGGCTCCGTCCACCCGCTGCCCGGAGGGAGGGAGGGGTCCGGGGGTCTCACCGTCGCTCCGGACATTAGTCCCGCACAACAGCAGCAGCAGCAGCGATCTCAACACCCGCTCCATGATGTCCGCTGGAGTCGTTGCCTCTCTCTAGTCTACAGCCGCCGGCCCCGACAAGGGATTCTGTATTTCCTCCACAGGGGTGGGACCGGGGACACGAGGTGGGCGGCGGGTGAGAGGGAGGAGGAGGGGGAGAGAGAGAGAGAGAGATAAGGAGGGGAAGGGGTGTGAGAGAGAGATAAGGAGGGGAGAGGTAGGGTGAGATGGGAGAGGTCTGAGTGTCGGAAATCGCTTTTAAAATATGGGGGAATGGGTATGGGGATTGGGGGAGGGGTCCGTCCCATCCAGGATTTCCCCATTACTGAAGATAGACACAGTGCTGGAGTAACTCAGCGGGACAGGCAGCGTCTATGGAGAGAAGGAATGGGAGATGTTTAGGGTTGAGACTCTTCTAATCCTTCTCTCTCAGAGGTGCTGCTGTCCCGCTGAGTTACTCCAGCTTTTTGTGTCTACCAGATATGAAGGTTAATTGGCTTCGGTAAATGTTTTTGTCATGTGTTGGATAGAACTAGTGTACAGGGTGATCGCTGGTCGGCATGGACCTGTTGGGCCGAAGGGCCAGCATCCATATCCTGACCCTCTCCCTACCCCAGTGAGTTGCTCCAGAGTAGATGCGGGCGGGGGTCACAAGGTCAACTCCCTCTCAACGCCATTCTCCTGCCTTCACCCCTGACACTGATGAAGAAATGAGTGACTCACGTCTGGTGTCATGGATATCTTTAGTTTAGTTTAGAGATACAGCGCAGAAACAGGCCCTTCGTCCCACCGAGTCCGTGCCGACCAGCGATCCCTGCACACTAACACTATCCTACACACACTAGGGACAATTGGTAAGGGAGAGGAGAGTCTGAAGAAGGGTTTCGACCCGAAACGTTGCCTATTTCCTTCGCTCCATAGATGCTGCTGCACCCGCTGAGTTGCCCCAGCATTTGTGTGTACTAGGGACAATTGGTAAACCGGGTGTAGCCCGGGACTGGGAGAGAGAGATGAGAGAGGGAAGAGAGGGAGGTGGGGAGAGAGGGAGGTGGGGAGAGAGGGGAGGGGGGGAGAGAGAGGGAGGGGGGTGAGGAGAGGGAGGGGGGGGAGAGAGGGGGGGGAGAGAGGGAGGTGGGGGGGAGAGAGGGAGGGGAGAGAGGGGAGGGAGAGGGGGATGAGAGAGAGGGAGAGAGATGGGGGTGGAGAGAGAGGGGGTGTAGCAGAGGAGAGAGGGGGGCAGAGGAGAGAGGGGGGCAGGATTGGGGGAGCGGGAGCAGCAGATGGGCCGAAGGGCCGGTTTCTGTGTCATTACACGCTATGCTTCTATCACCTGTACAGTTGGGGGCGGGGGTGGCTCCAGTGCCCAGTGTCGGTGCAGTTAATGGTTCTTTCTCCAGTCAAGGTGTAGCCCTGATTACAGGAATAATTGGCCTGTTGTCCGTACGTCCCCTCTCCTCGTACATGCACATTGCCATTGGCCACTGGCTGTGGAGGGCCAAACTGTATTACTGGTTAGACAGACACAAACCTGTCACACCCGTGGTAAAGGGGCAGGGCTGACCCTAAGTGCCCCCCCCAACCTGGGCATTCCGACTGAAAGGAAACCAAGGTGATGGACATGGGCCAAGTTGGCGGCTCTCACGCCTCAAGACCTTGCAGAGATACCTGTACTCGTGGCATGTGCTGGCGACGCACTTTTTCCAACGGAGCCGCTGCCTACAAGGAGGTAAGCGGATCCCGATGGTGGGGGTCAGCCGTGCGGTCCTGATGGGATGCCCGGCTTCTACAGGGACTTGTTGAGAGTCTGGAACATGGTTGCTGTTGACCGGGCCCCACCTCCGCTGGCAGAGGGTGAAGGTCCGGGCGTGAGAGCAGCCGGTCCTTGTCCCACCCCACCGGGTGTCGGGGGGCTCAAACGTGTGGAGTACTTGTGGTTGAGCAAGCCCCCGCTCAGCCGGAAGTATTCATCGGACCCAGGCGCCGTAATCCATCCCGGGAGCCGGTCCCACACAATTTGAGCCGCCTTTCCTCGACACCCTTCATCTCCCTTCGAGACACAGGGAGGCGTGTCCTGTACAGGCTCCTTCTCCACATCCTGCACTTCCTCGCCCTGGTCCACCGTCCGGACACCAAGTGGCGGTCAGTGTTGCCTTCTGGTCGCGAGGGGGGCCCCCGGTGGGGGTCCCTCTACGCAGGGATTCTCCCCTCTACATCAGGGACCTGGGGTGGAGGCTACTGCACCGAGGTGTTCCCTGCAACCTGTTTCTCTCATGGTTCACAGACTCGCCAGCCGCCTGCCACTGTTGCGGGCTGGAAGAGTCTGTGTACCACGTGTACATGGAGTGTGTGAGGCTGCAGCCCCTGTTCCAATATCTAACGTTGCTGCTCCAGCCTTCTGACTGCATTTTTCACCCACCATCCTCATCTTTGGACACCCTGTGCGTAGGTGAGAGGGTAGGGCTGAAGGTGGCCATCCGTGAGTAACGGCGCCAGGCAGTGGAGGGCTTTACCCGAGCCGGCTGCCTGCCCCTTTTCCGGGGTTACGTCTGCGCCCGGGTGCGGTTAGAGAGGGAATACGCCCTGTCTACGGGCACCCTGAGGGAGTTCCGGGACCGCTGGGCTCTGCAGGGTGTTGAATGTATCCTCAATAAGGATTGTATCATAGTTGTTTAGTAGGTTATTATGGAGATATGTGTGTATTGTATTATGGCGCTGGGTTCTGGATTGTTTTATTGTAGTGTCATTATTTTGTAATAATTGAATAAATGTTTTGATTTAAAAAAAAGGTGATGGACACGGAGTGCTGGAGTAACTCAGAGAAGGAATCGGTGACGATCGGACAGCACTCTGTGAAACGTCACCTATCCATGTTCTCCACAGATGCTGCTTGACCCGCTGAGTTACTCCAGCACTTTATATCTTCCCCTGGTAAACCAGCATCTGCAGTTCCTTCTTACACATAAAATTCTATTGTATCGTACGTATCATCACCTTTCTTTCGCAGGTTCGAAATTACACTTTAGACTTGAGAGATACAGCGCACAACCAGGCCCTCCGGCCCAACAAGTCCGTGCCGACCAGTGATCAACCCGTACACTAGCATTATGCTACACCCACTAGTGACAATTTACCAAAGCCAATCTACCCACAAACCCGCATGTCTTCGGAGTGTGGGAGGAAACCGGAGCACCCGGAGAAAACCTGGGCTGGTCACGGGGAGAACGTACAAACTCTGTACGGACAGGACCCGTAGTCAGGATCGAACCCAGGTCTCCAGTGTTGTGAGGCAGCAGCTCTACCCGCTGCACCACCGTGCCACCCAGTATTAAGATCTCGAGCTGTTATGGGCATGTGTGCAGGAGTTAAATGATTTTAACATCTGATGTTGGAAAGTTATCAGAGTGTATTCTGAGGGGTAGGTTATACAGGCATTTGGATGGGCAAGGGCTGATTAGGGTTCGATGCTGGGCCCGTTACCGTTACTCTACATCAATGATTTGGATGAGAACATGCAAGGCAAGATTAGCAAGTTTGCTGATGATACAAAAGTGGGTGGTTTTGCAGATAGTGAAGATGGTTGTGAACGATTGCCGCAGGATCTGGATCGATTGGCCAGGTGGGCGGAGGAATGGTTGATGGAATTTAATACAGAGAAGTGTGAGGTGTTGCATTTTGGGAAGTCGAACAAGGCAGGACCTACATAATGAATGATTGGGGAGTGTTGTAGAGCAGAGGGATCTGGGAGTACAGGTGCATGGTTCCTTGAAGGTCGAGTCGCAGGTAGATAAGGTGGTCAAAAAGGCTTTTGGCACATTGGCCTTCATCAGTCAGGATATTGAGTATAGAACTTGAGAGGTCTTGTTGCAGTTGTATTAGACGTTGGTGAGACCATATTTAGAATATTGTGTTCAGTTCTGGGCACCGTGTTATAGGAAAGATGTTGTCAAGCTGGAAAGGGTATAGAGATGGTGTTTGGAGGAAATGGAGGAGTCTTGTGTTTGGAGAAATGGGAGGAGTCGCATGTAAAGTTGTTGAGTGTGAGGACCTACTCAGCTAGGCGGAGGAGAGTGTCAGTGGCTGGGTATAGGTTGCTCCTCTGGCCGAGGAAGAACCGGAGGGCTTTGAGGCCATCCTGGTGGGGGATGGAGGTGTATAGTGACTGGACGTCCATGGTGAAGATGAGGGGGTGGGGGCCTAGAGAGTGGAATGCGCGGAGGCGGGCGGAGTGTGTCTGAGGTGTGTAGGACATAGGTGGGAAAGGATTTGACCAAGGGGGATAGTATGGAGTCAAGGTATGTGGAGATGAGTTCGGTGGGGCACGAACAAGCAGAGACAATGGACTGCCAGGAGAGCCAGGTTTATGGATTTTGGGGAGAAGGTAAAAACGGGCCGTGTGGGGCTGGGGAACTATGAGGTTGGAAGCTTGGTCGGGCAGGGCGTGGGAATTGATGAAGTCGGTGATGGTGCTAGATATGGTGGCCTGGTGCTCGTCAGTGGGGTCATGGTCCAAGGGTAAGTAGGAGGAGGTGTCCGAGAGTTGGCGTGTGGCCTCAGCTTTGTAGAGATCAACGCGCCAGACTACCACGGCACCTCCCTTGTCAGCTGGTTTGATGAACCAATCTGGGTTATTGTGGAGTGATACAATGGCGGTGCGTTCAGAGGGGGAGAGATTGGAGTGAGACAGGGGAGTGGAGAAGTTGAGGCGGTTGACGTCGCGGCGGCAGTTCTGGATAAAGAGTTCCAGAGCCGGGACGTTACGAGGGGGGTTCCACGAGGAGGGGGTGCGTTGGAGACGGGAAAAAGGGTCATCATTGGGGAGCGAGGACTCCTTCCCATGGAAGTGCGCTGTGAGGCGGAGGCGACGGTAGAAGCGCTCCTCATGGTGGGCGCGGAACTCATTGAGATGGGGACGGAGGGGGACAAAGGTAAGACCTCTGCTGAGGACAGACCGTTCGGTCTGGGAGAGGGGGGGGTCGGGGGGATGGTGAACACACGGCAGGGATGGGAGTTGGGGCCAGAGGAAGGCAGGTGGGTGGACTGGGGACGGGGTGATGTGTAGGGGGGGGGGGGGGGGGGTGGGGGGGTTGTGGGTGTTGGAGGGGTGGTGGGTGGTCAGGGGGCGGGGGGGGTGAGAGGGCTGTAATGTGGGTGGGGAAGAGCGGGGGTGACATAGTTGGAGGGGGTGGGGAACAGTCAGTGGAACAGTCACTGAGGTGAGCAAGGCTGGGTCGACGGGCACTAGGACCCAGTGGAGTTAAGTCCAGGAGAGTGGGAGTGAGCAGCGTGAAGGCTCCAGGCCCAGTGGAGAGTCCAGGCTCCAGGTGAGGCGACGGCTGTGGGTTGTTGGAGGGGGTGGAGTGGCGCGGGTCAAGGGTCACCGGGCCCGATGGTCGGAGTCCAGTGGTGGTTGAGTCGGGGTCCGCGGGCGATGCGTGGGAGGTCCCGGTGGGCGGATGGTCGGCGGGTTGCGGCGGCCATGTTGGGCGGGCCCAGTGCGGCGGCGGTGCCGGGTAGGTCGGATCCGGCGGCCATGTTGGGCGGGCCCAGTGCGGCGGCCATGCCGGGTAGGCCCAGTGCGGCGACGATGCTGGATGGGCCCGGTGCGGCGGCGGTGTCGGGTAGGCCCGGTCCGGCGATGATGCTGGGCGATCCCGGGGGCGGCGACGGTCGGGGGAATCAGCGAGGGGGAGAACGTCCAAGTTACCGTAGAAGCGGCGAGGCTGGGCGTCATCGGTGGGCAGGTGAGGGTCGGCGGCGGCATCGATGTGGAGGTCGGTGAAGGCGGCGTCAGTCCCGGTGAGTATTGAAGTCGCTCCTCGTGGCCAAGATGGCGGGTGTCGCGGGACTCGGGCAGGCGATGGAGGCCGGAGTTGGGGCCTGGAGCCTCCTGGTGGGCGGGAGCGGCCTGGAGGCGGGATAATCTAAAGTCCTTGGTGGAGTTAAAGTGGGCCAGGAATTTTTGATTGAAGAGGTGAATCTTCCGGCGGATGAAATATAATTGGGGTCCGTTGCAGGTCTGGGTTCGTGAGGCCTGAAGTTCAGGGAGTGTTGATGCGAGGTGTTGCTGGTGCCGGCGCATCGCGACCAGGGTGGATCTCAGTGCCTGGTTGTAGAATTGCTGGGTATGCCGGTGGATGGCCAGTCGGTACCGATGGTCCGGTTGGAGTCCGAACTGGGAGGTAGGGAAGTGGAGCTGGAAGCCATGAGGTATGAGATGGAGGCGTAGGCAGGCCCCGAGGAAGCTAATGTGGCTGTGGAAGCGAGTCTGGGTAAGGATGTGGTCGTACGGTTGGAGGGCAGGGGGGATCACAGAGTGTGTGCAGTTAGAGAGGAGGTTGTGAAACTGTCTCCGGAGAGAGAAGGAGAACTTCTTCAAAGTAGGCATGCCTTGAGGAGATATCGCAGTGGAGTAGACAAAGTGTTCAAGAAGGAACTGCAGATGCTGGAAGATCGAAGGTACACAAAAATGCTGGAGAAACTCAGCGGGTGCAGCAGCATCTATGGAGCGAAGGAAATAGGTGACGTTTCAGGCCGAAACCCTTCTTCAGACTGGTGGGGGGGGAGAAGGAAGGAAAAAGGGAGGAGGAGAAGCCCGAGGGCGGGGGGGATGGGAGGAGACAGCTCGAGGGTTAAGGAAGGGGAGGAGACAGCAAGGGCTAGCAAAATTGGGAGAATTCAATGTTCATGCCACCGGACGCAAGCAACCCAGGCGGAATATGAGGTGCTGTTCCTCCAATTTCCAGTGTTGCTCACTCTGGCAATGGAGGAGCCCCAGGACAGAGAGGTCAGATTGGGAATGGGAGGGGGAGTTGAAGTGCTGAGCCACCGAGAGTTCAGGTAGGCGAAACGATCACCCAACCTCCGCATAGTCTCACCGATGTAAATCAGCTGACATCTAGAGCAGCGGATGCAGTAGATGAGGTTGGAGGAGATACAGGTGAACCTTTGTCGCACCTGGAATGACTGCTTGGGTCCTTGAATGGAGGTGAGGGACAGATGTTGCATTTCTTGCGATTGCAACGGAAAGTGCCCGGGGAGGGGGTGGTACGGGAGGGAAGGGAAGAATTGACAAGGGAGTTGCGGAGGGAGCGGTCTTTGCGGAAGGCAGATATGGGGGAGATGGGAAGATGTGGCGAGTGGTGGGGTCACGTTGGAGGTGGCGGAAATGGCGGAGGATTATTTGTTGTATTTGCCGGCTGGTGGGGTGAAAGGTGAGGACTGAGTGAAATCCAGGTTAGCAGGGAAGTGGTGTTAGGTAAATTGAATGGATTAAAGGCCGATAAATCCCCAGAGCTAGATAGGCTGCATCCCAGAGTACTTAAGGAAGTAGCCCCAGAAATAGTGGATGCATTAGTGATAATTTTTCAAAACTCTTTAGATTCTGGAGTAGTTCCTGAGGATTGGAGGGTAGCTAATGTAACACCACTTTTTAAAAAGGGAGGGAGAGAGAAAACAGGGAATTACAGACCAGTTAGTCTAACGTCGATAGTGGGGAAACTGCTAGAATCAGTTATTAAAGATGGGATAGCAGCACATTTGGAAAATGGTGAAATCATTGGACAAAGTCATCATGGATTTATGAAGGGTAAATCATGTCTGACGAATCTTGTAGAATTTTTCGAGGATGTAACTAGTAGAGTGGATAAGGGAGAACCAGTGGATGTGTTATATCTGGACTTTCAGAAGGCTTTCGACAAGGTCCCACATAAGAGATTAGTATACAAACTTAAAGCACACGCTATTGGCGGTTCAGTATTGATGTGGATAGAGAACTGGCTGGCAGACAGGAAGCAAAGAGTAGGAGTAAACGGGTCCTTTTCACAATGGCAGGCAGTGACTAGTGGGGTACCACAAGGCTCAGTTCTGGGACCCCAGTTATTTACGATATATATTAATGATTTGGACGAGGGAATTGAATGCAACATCTCCAAGTTTGCGGATGACACGAAGCTGGGGGGCAGTGTTAGCTGTGAGGAGGATGCTAGGAGGCTGCAAGGTGACTTTGATAGGCTGGGTGAGTGGGAAAATGCATGGCAGATGCAGTATAATGTGGATAAATGTGAGGTTATCCACTTGGGTGGCAAAAACAGGAAAGTAGATTATTATCTGAATGGTGGCCGATTAGGAAAGGGGAGATGCAGCGAGACCTGGGTGTCATGGTACACCAGTCATTAAAAGTAGGCATGCAGGTGCAGCAGGCAGTGAAGAAGGCGAATGGTATGTTAGCATTCATAGCAAAAAGATTTGAGTATAGGAGCAGGGAGGTTCTACTGCAGTTGTACAGGGTCTTGGTGAGACCACACTTGGAGTATTGTGTACAATTTTGGTCCCCTAATCTGAGGAAAGACATTCTTGCCATAGAGGGAGTACAGAGAAGGTTCACCAGACTGATTCCTGGGATGTCAGGACTTTCATATGAAGAAAGACTGAATAGACTAGATTTGTACTTGCTAGAATTTAGAAGATTGAGGGGGGATCTTATGGAAACTTACAAAATTCTTAAGGGGTTGGACAGGCTAGATGCAGGAAGATTGTTCCCGATGTTGGGTAAGTCCAGAACAAGGGGTCACAGTTTAAGGATAAGGGGGAAATCTTTTAGGACCGAGATGAGGAAAACATTTTTCACACAGAGTGGTGAATCTCTGGAATTCTCTCCCACAGGTAGTTGAGGCCAGTTCATTGACTATATTTAAGAGGGAGTTAGATGTGGCCCTTGTGGCTAAAGGGATCAGGGGGTATGGAGAGAAGGCAGGTACAGGATACTGAGTTGGATGATCAGCCATGATCATATTGAATGGCGGTGCAGGCTCAAAGGGCCGAATGGCCTACTCCTGCACCTATTTTCTATGTTTCTATGACATGGGGGACTCTGCCCTTGTTGCGAGTGCGGGGATGTGGAGAGAAATGATTTACAAGGATGTTACCAGAACTCGAGGGTGTGAGCTACAGGGAGAGATTGAGTAGGCTGGGTCTCTATTTCTTGGAGCGCAGGTGGATGAGGGTGATCTTATAGAGGTGTATAAAATCATGAGAGGAATAGATCTGGTAGATGCACAAGAATCTCTTGCCCAGAGTTGGGGAATCGAGGACTAGAGCACAGAGGTTCAAGGTGATTTAACAGGAATCTTTAAATGAACTTTTTAACTCAAAGGGTGGTGGGTGTATGGAACAAGCTGCATGAGGAGATAGTGTCGTGGTTTACAAGACTCAAAGTTAGGATAGATTAGAAACTACTAGTTCACTTACCTCACGGCTATTCGTACCTGCGGGACAGCCCTCATGTAATGATTGAAATGGTACCAGGTATATCAACCTTCTACCTGAACATCGGTGGGTGGTTCGGAAAGCTCATACATACACCTTGTCTCCAGGTTTAAAGGTTCCTTCCTCCTGGTCCACCTCCAACAGCTTTTACTTTACCTGTTCATTAATAGACTTGTATATCATAATTAACTATTGCATATACTACTTAAATCCTATCTATAATTGTAGGGACCTCTCCATTGTGCCACCTACATAGGTCGGCCAGTAAACATCTCATGTGGTGTTATGTGGGTTATTCGGTTAGTTTGCATGCAACATCTCTTCAGTGCCAATGGCAGGGCATCGATCCAATTCAACTTTGTAATTACACAAATGTTATTTATATTAACCTTCAATGTTCCATTTATTCTTTCCACCATGCCTGTTACACACCCAAATCTGTGTTTTATTCTAAGGGCCTGTATCGCCAACTTGACTACTCCCTAAATGAAAATAATCTGTTGTCAAAGCTGATTTCTGTAGGTCTACCAAACCTCTTAATTACCTTATTCATCATAAACGACACTACAGTGCTCATACCTGAATCTATTCAAAGTTACCCTAGATGTAACAACAGCTTATCATCCTCCCGATGCCGTTCTGGCTGCTTCGTCTGCATTTTAATTTCCCTTCTTCTGTGCTTGACATTTAATGACAGCTAGTGCCTCTGACTTCAATATTGCTCTTATCAGGTCTAACTTTTCTGCTAACTTTTGGTCTCCATTGCTTTTCTCAAAGCCTTTCTATTTCCCTACTGCTCTAAACATATGACAAACTCCATAATCATATGCTTAGTCGGTATAAACTTCATCTTTCTCACTTTCCCTCATGTCCCATGCTTCTCTTAAAGCCTTAATTTCTGCCAACTGAGCTAAGCAAGGTTACAGTCTTCTAATTTAATTACCTTAATGTCTAATTCATCCTTGTACACCATTTCAAACCCTACATACTTGCTATTATGATCCCTTTAACAATAAACATTCACAAACAAAACCTTTTTGTCTCCATCATTCAAAAGCTCTAACTGTAAAACATTATTTAGGCTTGTTTGTCCTTCTTCCTTCATTATCTTTCTTAATGACATCACAATTTCAACATATTTTCCAATCTAGTCTGAACTATATAGCCTTTCCCATGGTCATCATCCTCTGTCCTACATTCTGAAATTTAGACTTACAATGTCTCTCTTACATTGCTTCTCACTTGTGGAACAAACCAACAAATCATCCACATCCACATCATCAAATACTTTCTAAGGGTACACCTTCCAACTGCCTTTATCATCTGATTAAAACACGGGGCTAGTATTCAAAACCCTACCTCATCCTAGCCTTTCTTGACATCCTCCTTTAAATCCCTCCCTCCGTTGGGGGACCCCAGTCCTGTTAAGGCTTGTATCCAGATTAAGTTCCCTCCTGATAGGACATTTTGAGAAAACGCTCCCCCAAAGACATTTATTATTGGCATGTAATTCTCTGGCCCTGCTTGGCTTTGTCATAGGACTCACTTGTGTCAGTTCATCACTTATTTCAGTCTTTCCAACCAGGTCCGTTGTTATTGACAACATTGTCTTTCTTTTTTCACGCTCTTTTTAATCTCTTCCTGCTGGTTTGCAAGTCTTTTTCCTATCTTTGCGATATTTCTCGACCGGAGAGACAAACTGATCGCTGAATCGGGGGTGGGAAATAAATGACAATCCCACCACCTCCTCCAATCTAGGCTTGACTTTAAGAGGAATGACATCCACCACAGGAGTTCAGAATATAATGTTCATTATCTGGTTGCCTTCTATTTCTTGTTCATTTTCAACTCTCCACCTTTTCAGCTGGTTTTCCAGATAGGCTGCAGGATTATTTGCCTCTCCAAGTGTATCTCCCCTTTATTCCTTGGGGTTCACCTTAAGTGGGTAACATTGTCTGAGGGCCTGCCATACCCTTTACCTGACTGTGTCAAACATTGCTTATTACATTGTTCACAGCATTTGTATACCAGCCATCTTCAGTAGTTCTGTCAGTTTAGTGGTTCCTATCACTTTCACCAACAGTGCCTTCAAATCTCCCATAGCCAATAATCGTCCCACGTTCTCCTCCTCCTCCAAAGCCCTAATCCATTTCCTCCCCCATCAGGGATATAGGGTGAGGTATTTTTTAGCCCTCTCAGTTTATGGGATAATCTGTGTCTGTCCTGCTCTTTTCTTTTTAAAGCAGTCTTTATCAACTTATCCCTATGCCTCCCACTTTAATCCTTTCTGGTATGCTTTCTTTCTTATTCTAAACTCAATTTCTTACTTCTCAAATATTCTAGCCTCCTTGCAAATTCATTCACCTTTCTTTTTAAATCTTCCACGGACTCCTCCTGCTTTATTACTTTCACACCTGTTGTTTCTTACTTCTATTATCTCCTAGCTGCCTCTCTCTCCTTTCTTTCTAAACTGCCTAAGTGTATCTAATTCCTTTCCTTTCCGCTTTTCACACTTTTCCAACTTATCTGTGGCCATATAATTCATAATTAACACTTTCATCTTGTCACACATTTACCTTAAAAGTGCCTTCCTTGGGTCACTTCCTCAAATCTCAGCAAATTCTTAAAATCTCAGCAAACAATCATTACCCTTCTCCAATCAGAATGTTTACCATAAAACAACAAACCATAAAAACTGGTCATGTTTCATTAATTAACTTATTTCCAATTATTTCAATCCATTCTCACCACTATTTTAAATGTCCAATTCCTAGCACTAGTAACAATTTCCCAAATTAAGTAATCTAAAAGAAACATTGGAAAAAACCAAGCAACCTACGTTTTCCAACTTCCCCTTTTAGGTTACGAGGATACAAAGAGTTAATCATTATCTTACAGCTGTTCGTAACCTTCCCCCATTGCTTCCAACTTAATAAAGGAACATACACCTACCCACAGCAGAAATTTTTGATTCTGCTGTGGGGGACACAGTGTTCAACTTTATAATTTGTTGTGTCCATTTTCTTTCTTTCTTTTTTTTTAACCTTTTTCTCTGGTTGGTATGGAAACTTATTATCTATTTTTTGTAAAACACTTTGGTGTCAATGCGAGTTGACTTAAAACGTGCTATCTATCTATCTATCTATTATCTATCCATCTATCCATCTATCCATCTATCTATCTCTCAAATCAGTCCGCCTGCAGTACGGATCCCTTCCTGCCTTTCGATTCGTTGACGGCTGCTCCTTCCTCAGCTTCCAACACACTTCGAAACAAAGTTGCAAGACAGGAACACTGAACTTTTCACTGCTGCAGCAGGCAGGGATTTTTTTTTAAAGAGGCAGGGGAGTGCTGGAATCTTACTTTTGAGAACGGCTTCAGTTCCATTGGAGGAGACGGGTGCATGGTGGAATATTGGGTTGGGGGAGCAGACCCAACGGGTCTGCACTTGGTCTAGTATATATTTAAAACTCTGGCCCCATCCGACCGACTGCCGACCGGCGCCCTTCCTGCCTTTCGATTCATGCCCGATACTCGCAGATGTCCAATCGGAATGGCCGATGCTCGCAGATGTCCAATCGGAATGGATGCATTTGCATGTACGGCTGCCGGCTGCATTTCTTCCTTTGATTCATTGCCACGCCCAATCCAGACGCTCAATCTCCGAGATATTTTCCATTTCGGTAGAGATTTCGCTTTTCTTTCTAAGTATCCGCTCCTCATTTCATTTTGTCGTGTTGAAGTCAAATCAAATCCTTCTCCCCCCCCCCCCCCCCCCCACCCACCCCCAAGTATTTCAAAAATAAACAGGCTTCTCCATTTACATGTCAGCTTCCAACACACTTCGAAACAAAGTTGCAAGACAGGAACACTGAACTTTTCACTGCTGCAGCAGGCAGGGGAGGTGCCATTGGATTTTTTTTAAAGAGGCAGGGCAGTGCTGGAATCTTACTTTTGGGAACGGCTTCAGTTCCATTGGAGGAGACGGGTGCATGGTGGAATATTGGTTTGGGGGATCACACCATTGGGGGAGCAGACCCAACAGGTCTGCACTTGGTCTAGTTAATATATAAAACTCAAATCCATCCGTCCGCCTGCAGTACGGATCCCTTCCTGCCTTTTGATTCGTTGACGGCTGCTCCTTCCTATCAGCTTCCAGCACACTTCGAAACAAAGTTGCAAGACAGGAACACTGAACGTTTCACTGCTGCAGCAGGCAGGGGAGGTGCAATTGAGGGAGGCAGGGGAGTGCTGGAAACTTACATTTGGCAACGGCTTCAGTTCCATTGGAGGAGACGGGTGCATGGTGGAATATTGGGTTGGGGGAATCACACCATTGGGGGAGCAGACCCAACGGGTCTGCACTTGGTCTAGTATATATATAAAAGTCTGTGGCTGCCGCCTGCTGTCCGGCTGCCAGCTGCCTTTCTTCCTTTTGATTCGCTGCTCCTTCCTGTCAGCTTCCAACACACTTCGAAACAAAGTTGCAAGACAGGAACACTGAACTTTTCACTGCTGCAGCAGGCAGGGGAGGTGCAATTGAGGGAGGCAGGGGAGTGCTGGAAACTTACATTTGGCAACGGCTTCAGTTCCATTGGAGGAGACGGGTGCATGGTGGAATATTGGGTTGGGGGAATCACACCATTGGGGGAGCAGACCCAACGGGTCTGCACTTGTTATTATATAAAAGTCTGTGGCTGCCGCCTGCATCCGGCTGCCGGCTGCCTTTCTTCCTTTTGATTCGCTGCTCCTTCCTATCAGCTTCCAACACACTTCAAGACAAAGTTGCAAGACAGGAACACTCTGAACTTTTCACCTCAATGGGATATCACAGCAAGTGCTTCAACAGGAGGGGGAGGGCCAATTGGTATTGCAATTGGAACTGCTGCAGCAGGCAGGGAGGTGCAATTGGAGGGTTTTTTTCAATCCACTGCTGAGGGAGGCAGGGGAGTGCTGGAATCTTACATTTGGGAACGGGTTCAGTTCCGTTGGAGGAGACGGGTGCATGGTGGAATATTGGGTTGGGGGAGCAGACCCAACGGGTCTGCACTTGGTCTAATAATAAATAAAACTTACTTACCTTTACAATGTGGTCTACAAATACAATTTAAAAAAAAATTATCACATATATAAACTTCCTCATTTATTCAAATCTGGTTTTTACACACAAATCACATTAGTTCCATTCTTCAAAGAAATTATTCAATTTTCTACACGTATTAAAATTTCAAAATTCACACTTATATAATTCTTATCTACCTCCCAAGCCAAAGTAGGATGATATAATCCCCCATCAGTCAGGTTCCCGATCGCTGTGATTGGACATTGATTCAGATCGTGACCAGTCACTCAAATTCTAACCACACCCCACTAAGATCACAACCAATCAAAATCCTAGTCACTCAACATCTGACCACACACCACCAATTAATTTCCAGACAAAGGAAACACATTTATTTTCTGATCTCTCAGTTTAAAGAATGCTGAAAGCTTATCTCCACAAACAGTTGAGACACTCGGACTTTAAACCATACACTATTATTATTGCTATTCTACTTTCTGCTATTCTACAATATTTTATTACAGTGTACATTATTTTGTTACCCACTTACCTTAAATTTGTATTTTGCCCGTATGACCCCTGGTCACCCAAGGCGTTGTCCACACAATACTTTATTCTGCCCGTACAAACCCCTGACCTCTCAGGGTGGTGTCCACAGAATACTTGCCTCGTCCGTGCAAACCCCTGACCTCTCAGGGTGGTGTCCACAGAATACTTGCCTCGTCCGTGCAAACCCCGACCTCTCAGGGCGGTAACCACGAGGTCTTAATACACTCTTAATACTATCACATTACTTTCTTATCACAACTATTATTACTCACCACACACAGTGCGGCCTACTTGGACAATCGTCCCGGTCCTCCTTTTTAGAACAATTTAGTGCCAGATTCTTGGGTTGGAGAGACATTCTAACTACCTAGGAACTTCTGTGTCCCCAATGGCTTATCATGAACAACACGTTATTAGTTCAAATAAAGCGGAAAACCGCATAGTTTTTAGGTGGCCACCTTTATCCTGTTGTCCTCAAGAGCCACATTAGGGGCTGGGAAGGCCCTGGGCTACTTGTCTTTTAATTAATGGTCTCTTACCGACCCTGCTCGCAGCGCCAATTTTGGCGTGGTTTACAAGACTCAAAGTTAGGATAAGATGACACAGACACGGAGAATTCTTCAAGAAGACGAAAAGCCTTTAATTTGTACAAATCTGGGCCTGGAACATTCAGAGATACCACAGCTTGGTCACTCTCCAAATGTTCTCTGATTCATAATTTCAGAGAGCGTTTTATTACAGTTTCAGTTCTTATCTTTGGCTGCTTAGAACGCATGTTTTACTAACTTTAATCTCTCACTGCCCTTGCCCTTTAACTCCAATCTCAGAGCCTACCATGATGTTCTTAGCTAAAGCAAAATAAACTAAGCAATAACCTGTTTTTGTGCCTTGACTTCTGATCACATAAAAATAGCTGACATCTGCGAGCTTTACTAAATGTTTTAAACATATTGATAAAATTAAGAAGTAACCCGTTTCTTCTATATACATTCTATATAACTTCTATAATAGTTGAGGCTGGGACTATCCCAACGTTTATGAAACAGTTGGATAGGTACATGGATAGGACAGTCTAACTGTTTCGTAAACATTGGGATAGTCCCAGCCTCAAGTTCCATACACCCACCATCCGTTGTGTTAAAAAGTTACCCCTCAGATTCCTGTTATATTCGGTGAGACTAAGCGGAGATTGGGCGATCGTTTCGCCGAACACCTCCGCTCGGTCCGCAATAACCTAACAAACCTCCCGGTGGCTCAGCACTTCAACTCCCCCTTCCCCGTCCGACCTCTCTGTCCTGGGTCTCCTCCACAGTCAGAGTGAGCAACACTGGCAAATTGGAGGAACAGCACATCATATTCCGCTTGGGGAGTCTGCATCCTGCGGGCATGAACATCGAATTCTCCCAATTTTTTTAGCCCTTGCTGTCTCCTCCCCTTCCTCAGCCCACGGGCTGTCTCCTCCCATCCCTCAGCCCTCGGGCTCCACCTCCTTTTTCCTTCCTTCTCCCCGCCACCCCCTGTCAGTCTGAAGAAGGGTTTTGGCCCGAAACGTTGCCTATTTCCTTCGCTCCATAGATGCTGCTGCACCCGCTGAGTTTCTCCAGGATTTTTGTGTACCATGGATAGGACAGGTTTGGAGGGATATGGGCTAAACGCAGGGTGGTGGGTCTGATTTAATCCTATAAATCCTGATCGCACCCTCACTAGCTGTCCGCAGGGCTGCAAGAGGTTTGGGGCAGAAGCTAGGCTGACCATCAGTGACATCTTGTCCAGGGGTTGTCCCTGCCCCAGTGTGCCTCTACCTCTGCCACTCCCCTGTCCTCACTGAAGATCCCTCTGTTCCTCTCCTGTAGTTTCTTGTGACAGACCCAGCAGTGCCTACAAAGGGAGTTTTACACCAGATAAACCTTGGTACGTCTACGGAGATGAAGTCACGTTCAGCTGTAACACTGGATACAGGATGGTCGGCGTGGACAGCAGTCGGTGCAATCAGGATGGGACATTCCACCCACCTCCCCCCAGGTGTGAGAAAGGTAAGATGCCCGTCCACGACTTGAATGAGAGAATGAAAGCCGTTTTGCTCTGGAGCTGGAACCGTCTCTTCCTGCCCTCTCGGAGACCCTGCCCACTCCACCCAGAGTCTGCCCAGAGTTTCTGCCCACGCCTTTGTCCAACGCCAAGCTAGCCCAGATCAGCGCAGTCCAAACCACTGCAACGCCCAGGCTGCAGAGAGGCTGAACCTTCAGCCTACCTGCCCTAGGCAGAGCCCCTGCACCGCTGGGCTGGAGTAGACTGGACTGGCCTGGGTTAAAGAGCACTGGTCTACACTGGTCTGGGCTAAAGGGTACTGGTGAGGGCTAGTCTGGCTGGAGTGGTCTGGGCTGGACTGCGCTGGTGTGGGCTAGAGTGAACAGGACTGGTCTGGGCTTTGTTGACCTGCGTCAAGCCGAGTTGTGGAATCATTGAATTGTACGGCATGGCCTGAGGCCATTCGGCCCAGCGGGCCTACAACAACCCACAGGGTTCTGGTGCAAGTTGTGAAATGTTGCCGCATCTTCCCTCCCCCCCCCACAGACTGCTCCAGGTATCACCACGCTCGGAGTGACCCTCAATATCCTACCCCCAACCCAAAACCTGGTCTTTTTCCCCACAAAGGGTGGTGGGTGTATGGAACGAGCTGCCAGAGGAGATAGTTGAGGCTGGGACTATCCCATCATTTAAGAAACAGTTAAGACAGGTACATGGATAGGGCAAGTTTGGAGGGATATGGACCAAACGCAGGGAGGTGGGCCTGGTGTAGCTGGGACATGTTGGTCAGTGTGTGGAAGTTGGGCCGAAGGGCCTGTTTCCGTGCTGTATCACTCTATGACTCTACTTTGTGATGTATAATGGTAAGATTAAACGAGAACTTACCAGTTTGAAGTTTGATCTTTATTTTATGAGTAGTTGGTGATTACGTGAAGAAGACCCGCCAGTGCGCATGCACGTCAATCTTCAAAGCAGCGGTATGCAGTCAGATAACCGAATATTTGAAGTAACATAGTAAGATCAGCAACATGAGAACTACTATATGACCTTTATGAGAGAGAGGGTTGGGCATGGTGGGCACATAATTACCAATGTAACTCCTCATAAAATAAAGATCAAACTTCTCACTGGTAAGTTCTCGTTTAATCTTACTATTTTACTTCGGAGTCACGTGAGTGGTTCCGTGAAGAGTTCAAAGCTCTGTGATTTCATGCCGCGGATTCAAATCCCAGCGTCTCACCGCATCGATTGACTCAGAATGAGTGAATAATCAACAATGCATTAACCATACCATTGAATCAAATGTATTAATGGCTTATGTGAATAAAGCAATCAATAGCAACCCCTCTATGTCAGGAGAGGCTAAAGTGAACGCAAAACAGAATGGGCAAACAGCCCGGTTTCGGCAATCAGCCTATGGTAGAAAAAATTTGAAATGCATTCACTTGACCATCCTGCAGTCGCGAGGATATGGCCGATGAGAACGTCCATTGTCCTGGCCGCTGGCGTTGATGCCGTCCTGATGGAATGAGAAGTAAAATCGTCAGTGTCTATACGTGCATAAAACCAGAACCTGCTTCAGCCACATTGAAATAGTCTGAACTGACTATCCCTTGTGTGACTGTTTGTGGCTAAACCCAGTGCTGATTCCACACCTCGTAGGGTTCTAGTGGCCTCGATATAATATAACAAACCTGCCCTCACACATAGACGTGAGTCCGTGGGGTATGTCGCAATACGATCTTAAATCCTGCCACCCTTGGTCTACTCTGCTTGTGTAGATCAGAATGTAAAACGTAATGGCATCTGCAGCCATTTCCATCCTATCTAGACACAGATTCTGCAATGTCCGCCTCGCTGTGCTGATCCTAGTGTCATGACTAAAGGATGTAGCTGGCTTTGGTGAAAAATTGTTAACCCAATGTCAATATCCCATACTGTGTACTGGGAGAACTTGTTTACAGACATCATTTGCAACTCAATATCCGGGGTTGAAAAAACTCGACTGGAAACGTCATTAATCTGTACCATATTAAATGTAACATTAACATGAAACAAACCTCTTTCCAATATCCTGAATGGGAATGTACTGCTTTTTTGGTGCTCTCCCTACAGTCTGTAGTGAGCACATGCATGTGCATTCAGAATGTGTAAATCAATAATATTTATTATACCAAGGCTGGTTTCCTAACTCACTGTTTGAACCAACAAAGTTTTTGTTTTTCAAAGTAACCATATATGGTTGTATTATCATGCCTGGCGGAAGCAGGAAGCATGGCTGCACAGCCAGACAGATAGTACGAAAACTAAAGCGAGATCTTGCTGACTTTATTTCAAGACCCATCTGATGAGACAAAAGGAGAAAGCATAAAATAAACATTCCTCCTTCTTGTGTCGAGAGTGTATCTCTCACCACTGTTACCACATATTTCTGCAATCAATGAAAAGCATGAAGCATATTGTATAAATACTTTGGGATTCAACACTATTCTGTGTTGTCCTGAATCGGAACTTGATGATACACCCGTGGCAAGGAATTAGGTCAATATTACCGGATACTTTACTTGACTGCCATTTGGCTAACATCTGCCACCACCGTAGTGTATCAACTGAAAGTTAAGCTTATAGATTATGTATTTGCTCAATAGCCCTTTACCCATGGGATGCGTCTAGTGTCTATAGCTAGGTTATACCAAGAACTGAAGACTTGGCAACTCATGCAAATCTCCAATTTTCCCATCTTAGTGCTCTTAGCTGGAGCAATGCTGAATACTGTTTGTTCATCATTGTGACTTTGGTAGCTTCAGCTGGTCATAGCATAAGCCTGCTAACAATCAATCACATGCTCATTAGAGAGATTACTAATTTCAACTTGCACAGCCGAATCACAGCTACTATTTTGCCAATACTCTAGATGGATAGAATTCAGCTTCATGACATGTTTCAATTAACTCAAATCTGGTGCCCCAAGTCGGAATCAGAACTAATCAATAGTTAAAGATACATCCCAACAATGACCAACAAGTCTAATTGGTAACAACTTAAAGTTAGCTGGATGGATGTCCAATTAGTTTAGTTTGAGACTGAACCGGTGGTTTTACAAATCTAGCGTTAGAATCTCATCCAGCCAACCATAACAAGTGTTTTTGAACTTTGAGTTCAAACACCAATTTTATAATTGTTTAATAACCCTGGAATATAATTTATCCCATTTTGCAATGTTTGACTGTTATTAATACAGTTAAACGACATTCTCCATTTTGCATAATGAACAGGCCACTCCTGCCATCATTGCATGGGTGCTTTGCATGATAACTCTGCCCAATTTAGAGCCTGTCTTGAAATGACAATTCTGGCTCTAATTCCAGCCTTAGCTTGGAATGCTATTATTGTGTCTAAGCAGATGACAAAGCTTTTATCGTTTGTATGTTGCTCAAACAAGTGTAAATATTACCCACTTGTGAGTGGTCCACTTACCCATGTTTTGGAGTGCCAGACCCACCTTGTTGAGTAGGACTGGTAGGGTGCGTGGAACCTGTGCCCAGCTGTCATGCTGCCACCTGCTTCAGTGAACCGCCCACTGCCGATGAAGGCATTGGGTGCGTTGTCGCCAAATGATGAACTCTGCCGTTCATCCGTGGTCCCGCTGCAGAGCGCCAGCTGCGCATCTGTGTCGACGGCCGGCTTGTTCCTGGTCCAAACCCAGAATCTTCACCTCTCTTGTAGGGATACCTTCTCAGATTTGCCGACCACTGGTGGCTTAACCTTGCTGCGTCTCGGACAGCTGCCCTTTACATAGAAACATAGAAAATAGGTGCAGGAGGAGGCCATTCAATATGACCATGGCTGATCATCCAACTCAGTATCCTGTACCTGCCTTCTCTCCATAACCCCCTGATCCCTTTAGTCACAAGGGCCACATCTAACTCCCTCTTAAATACAGCCAACGAACTGGCCTCAACTACCTTCTGTGGCAGAGAATTCCACAGATTCACCACTCTCTGTGTGAAAAATGTTTTCCTCATCTCGGTCTTAAAAGATTTCCCCCTTATCCTTAAACTGTGACCCCTCGTTCCGGACTTCCCCAACATCGGAAACAATCTTCCTGCATCTAGCCTATCCAACCGCTTAAGAATTTTGTACGTTTCTATAAGATCCCCCCTCAATCTTCGAAATTCTAGCGAGTATAAACCGAGTCTATCCAGTCTTTCTTCATATGAAAGTCCTGACATCCCAGGAATCAGTCTGGTGAACCTTCCCTGCAAGAATGTCTTTCCTCAGATTAGGAGACCTAACCTTTCTAGCGAACGCAGTCATTCCTGAGCCCAGCAACATTAGTTGCAGCTTCATTTCCTGGGCACGCATGCCACGCCCATCTGACCCCATATCAGCTGGTTCACTGCCGGCACCTTAAGTAACTCGCAGTTCCCCGGGGTCTCGTGTTTCTTTGTGGTCTCATCCACCGTGAGCTCCTGTAGCTGATGGGAGACTAAATAATTTATCGTGGAGGCCAACTCATCTCCCAGTGGCTCTCCTGACTTTGACGGGACAGCGAATCGTACTGCCAGGGATGGGACATCTGGCAGCTGCCGTTCTTCGCCTGGATTGAACTCACCGTTAGAGTCGGGGTCAGAACTCAGCTGACCCATGGCACGCGCCTCATTAATGAGGGTGGTATCGAGGGTGGTACCTTTACTAGGTGCTGCTGGCGCGGCCTCTTCTCCAGCCTACCGCCGACACCACTCCTGCTCCTGGAGTGTGCCCTGGGGAAACCACCTCTGCAAAAGGTGCTCCACTTGAGATAGCCGTTAAAAAAACGGTATCCAGCCCCGGAGAGGAATCCTCCGGTCCTGCCTCTGGCTAGTCAGTTGGCCTAACAGACTTGCTGGTGGCCTTACGCCTGACTGGCGCTGGCTCTGTGCTTTGTAGCACCAAGTCTGCAGTCGCCCCACTCCCGACCGGCGACTGTGCAGGGGTATGAGGCAGCCGTTCATAGACCGCACTCCCGCGGCTGTCTACCGATTTTCTTGCAGCTTGCCTCTTTCCCTTGGTCATCTTGTCCATGGCGTTGTCCTGGAAGAAATACACAGCCCAGCACCACAGCAAAACAACCCGCACTTCAGCTAAGTTTGTGGCAATTACCTGGAGATTTAAATCCTCACAGGCTCCGTGCGCCAATGTGGCTGGTGCGCTCACACACTATGCAGCTCTGTCCCTGGCACTGCTGGCTTGGCCTGTACTCTAGGCCAGTGCTCACACACTATGCAGCCCTGTCCCTGGCACTGCTGGCTTGGCCTGTACTCTAGGCCAGTGCTCACACACTATGCAGCTCTGTCCCAGGCGCTGCTGGCACGGCCTGTAGCATAGGCCTGCGCTGGTGCCTGTGAAGGGTTAAAAAATAACCAACAGAATGCACACATACATACATATCCGGAAGAGAAACCTTTCAGCCCGACTTCCGAGTTCTATGGCAGTTCGATTCCCTCTGTGCTCTCCACCCCATGCCTGGGGAACACAAATCAACTATTTTGTCAGCCACTGACCTCCCTGTCAGCAACTCTGGCGGTAGCCCCTGTCCACCTGCTTGTGTTACCCGGTCTGGGAAACACACAACAGGCTTGAGACCACTAAACTTATCAGTGGATTTAATCGCAAAATTCCCGTACTTTACTCGACTGTCCGCTTTCGCGGTCGGAACTGGGGTCTCCCCACAGCACATAGTCGGTCCACTCACCGGACTTGGCCAAATCCTGCAGGATACTTCTGTGAAGAGAAGTTCCTGCACGAATATCAACCCTGGGAAGTAATAAAACTCTTACCTGCACGTTTCAACTTACCGTTGGCAGGGAGTGAAGTCCTGCACGTCCGGTGCCTTGCCATGCGAACGATTTAATGATGTGCATGCGCACTGGCGGGTCTTCTTCACAGAATCACTCACGTGACTCCGAAGTAAAATCCCATCCAAAGGGAATACTCACAATCCAGGATCTGATGAAGGTGATCCTACCAAAGGCCGGTGACATCATGGAGGAGATGAAGTCCATCATCAAACTGGAACATCAACTCCTCCAGAAGGAAGAGAACATCATTGCAAACTTCCGAGAGATTTTCCAACTCATTGAACAATTTGTTAACAGCACGAGCATCACTTACTAACTCTAGCTTTACACTTGTAATTGTTTTTCTGCAAACTTCCTCTTCATTACAATCCCCCTGATCAATTCTAGAAGCTTCTGAAGTCTGAAATTCTAATCTTCTGAAATAAAGTTGGACATGAGAGGGTTGTTTTGATATTGTTAAGTTTAGTTTAGAGATACAGCACGGAAACAGAAACATAGACAATCGGTGCAGGAGGAGGCCATTCGGCCTTCGACCCAGCACCACCATTCAATATGATCATGGCTGATCATCCAGAATCAGTACCTTGTTCGTGCTTTCTCCCCATATCCCTTGATTCCGTTAGCCCTAAGAGCAAAATCTAACTCTTGAAAACATCCAGTGAATTGGCCTCCACTGCCTTCTGTGGGAGAGAATTCCAGATTCACAACTCTCTGGGTTCAACTCACAACCCTTCGGCCCACCGAGTCCGTGCTGGCCAGCGATCACCCCGTACACATATACTTACACTATTCTACACACACTAGGGACAATTTACATTTTATACCAAGCCAATGTACCCGATGAATCTTCAGTGGGAAACCGGCCGGGCAAATCTTACTCCCTGCTGTCACTCTGTATTTTAGTAGCCAGACATTCGGGTAGAACCCAGGTCAGGGGTTGGTGAGGGTAGACGGGCTGGTGGTCAGGCTGAAGACTGGGCTCAGGGTTGAGGGGGAGGGGGCAGGTAGGGGGAGGGGAGGTGAGGTGGGGGGGGGGGGGGTGATGGGGTGAGGTGAGGGTGGGGGGAGGACAGGTGGTGAAGGAGGCATCTCGCATTGAACCTCGTTGCTGATCAACTGGACTCTGACAACTTACATTCTGCTGCTCCCTATTTCACAACTTGGTCTGTGTGATGGACTGGGCTACATCTACAATGGTGGGGAGTGTGGTCTGTGTGATGGACTTGGCTACATCTACAACTCGGCAGAGCTGTTGCCAAACGCAGCTGTGACGGGAGGTGACCTTACACTTAGTGTGATGCAGCTGGAGTTGGTTGTTAGAGACACTGGAGTCATGTTGAAATGTGTCCGTTTGCTGAGGAGGTTTAGGCGTTGCTGTGTTCCTGACTGCCGCATCAATGTGGTCTCTGCCTCTGTCTCTGGGTGGGTGGGACAAGCCCAGCTGACCTGCCGGGACATTCTGCTGTTCCCCATTTCACAGCTCCCAAAACATCCTGTCTCTCTAACTACTCCACTGTTACAGTGACCAGACCACCTTGTTCATTGCCCTTCCCCAGGGTCACCGCATCCCCTCATCCACTTCCCCCACCCCCACCCCCCTCACCCCCATCCTCCCCTCCCACCCTTCAGCCACCGAGTTGGCGCCGACCAGCGATCACCCCTTACACTAACACGATCCTACACACACTAGTGCTGTCTGTACGGAGTTTGCACTCTCTCCCTGTGACTGCATGGCTTTCTTTAGTTGTGAGATATAGTGTGGAAACAGGCTCTTCAGCCCACCGAGTCCATGCCTGTTGTGGTTCAATGTTCTTAAACAGACAAAAACGCAAATAAAATCAGTGATCAAGCAGTACAATCTTTATTTTGCCAGCGGGTGTGGTAAAACTCTTTACAGTGTGCATATTACAGAATATACAGAGTTCTCATCCACATACAAAGGGACAGTGATCTCAGTACATGTATATACACCCCAATAATCAATGATTCAGCAATATCTCATCTACAAAGCATAGTACAGCCTCTTGCTTCTTATGATTGACAGGTTCTTAAGATTGACATGTTCTTAAGATTGACAGGTTCTTCTGACAGAGGAAGGGTTAGCCATATATGGTTATATGACAAGCATATTTCTGCAAAACAAGCATTTTGGTTATTTCTACTTATGACGCACATTATAATCTTATAGTCTGAATTCCCTCTAAATGTTTATATTATAGAGGAGACATTCATGAAGCTGTGCTTGTTATCTCGCTTATCTTATTGGAATGGGAACATCAACAGTTTGTTAGCTGAATCTTACTGAAAGCAAACGTTAATGCATTTCGCTAGCTTTGCAATTTAATAGAAGGTGGCAGCTTAGTTTCAGCTAAATCCATTTTGTAAGTTTAAATCGTTTTAACTTCCATGGGTGCTGTCTGTACGGAGTTTGCACGTTCTTGTCTCCATTGTCAGAGTGAGGCTCATATTTCACTTGGGCAGCTTACACCCCAGCGGCATGAACGTTGACTGACTGATGTCTCCCGATGACCATACAGCATAGGAGTAGAATTAGGCCATTCGGCCCATCAAGTCTACTCCACCATTCAATCATGGCTGATCTATCTCTCCCTCCGAACCACATTCTCCCCATAACCTCTGACACTTGTACTAATCAAGATTCTATCTATCTGCCTTAAAAAAAAACAATGACTTGGCCTCCACAGTCGTCTGTGGCAAAGAATTCCAGTCATTGTGATACAGCGTGGAAACAGGCCCTTCAGCCCAACTTGCCCATACCAGCCAACCTAGTCCCACCTGCCTGCACTTGGTCCATATCCCCCCCAAACCTGTCCTATCCATGTACCTGTCTAACTGCTCCTTCAACGTTGGGATAGTCCCAGCCTCAACTAACTCCTCCGGCAGCTCCCCACCACCCTCTGTGTGAAAAAGGTTCACCCACCCCCACTATAAAGAAATCCCTGCTCATCTCCATTCTAGACGTATCTAGAACAGAGAACTCCACCACACACACTCACTCAAAACTGTTGCCAAACTGCTGACATCACTGTTCAAGATGCAGCATCGGTAGAATAGATTATTTTGTTTAAAAACACTAAAACTCTTTGTGAGGCAGAATGCCAGCAATGCTGGAATCTAGAGTCAAATATCAAAGTGCAGGAGGAATTCAGCGGGTCAGGCAGCATCTGCGGAGGGAATGGACAGGCAATGTTTCGGGCCGAGACCCTTCTTCAGACTGATTAGGGGTGGGAGATTGCAACCTTCACGTGGTCCGCCCTGTTTCGACGAATGCAATCAACCTGGCATGCACAATCAAATAAGATCAAATAGAACAAGTTGTCCGACAACTTTAGGCTGTGCACGCCATACACAAGAAGACTGATTATAGTTGGGGGGGGGGGGGGGTGAATAATGGCAAAGAGAGGTGGGGGTGGGCCAAAGCCTGGCAAGTGATAGGTGGATACAGGTGAGGGGGGTTTGAAGGTGGATACAGGTGAGGGGGGTTTAGACTGGCAGAAGGGTGGACAAAGGCTGCAGGTGAAGAGGAGACAAAAGGTGTCTCGTCAATCTTTACAAGAATGATCCCAGGAATGAGTGAAGGGAATTGGGCAAATTCATTTTATAATAGTCACCATCACATGGACTTTATTTGTCACATGTCCAACTGCACGGTGAAATTCTTTCTGCATATATTATACATGCGGGCGCCGACATTATTCCATAGTCCCGTCGGCCCGCGCGCTGGATGTACTGGTCAGATCCACGCCATCTCTGTGTCACGGGGGGCGGGAACATCTCTTGCAGCCGACCATGAAGGCACTGGCGGCATTATCGGCCGTAAGGAAGAAAACTTCAATGCTAGCATTTATATCAAGAGGACTGGAATACAAACACAGAGATGTAACGCTGAGGCTCTACAAGCCGCTGGTCAGGTCAAGTCAAGGCAAGAGAGTTTATTGTCATGTGTCCCAGATAGGACAGTGACATTCTTGCTTGCTGCAGCACAACAGAATATTGCAGGCATAAATACAGAACAGATCAGTGTGTCTATATACCATAGACCATATATATACACATAAATAAATAAACAGATAAAGTGCAATAGGCTGTTATAGTTCAGAGTTTGTTTGAAGTCGTGTTTAATAGTCTGATGGTTTGGGGAAGAGGCTGTTCCTGAACCTGGATGTTGCAGATTTCAGGCTGGACGAGGACCAGGTGTTCACGTCCAGAGATGCTGCCTGACCCGCCAGGTATGTGCTCATAAGGGATATGTGTGGAAAAGAATTCCACAGGTTCACCGCCCTCTCATGGCTGCGTAGCCGGTCATAGTGCGAACTCCATCATGAAGTTTGCTGACGACACCACTGTTGTGGGATGAATCACTGATGGGGATGAGTCAGAGTATAGAAGTGAGATTGACCGATTGACCAAATGGTGTCAGCACAATAACCTGGCTCTCAACACCAGCAAAACTAAGAAACTCATTGTGGACTTTGGAAGGGGGAGGTTAGGGACCCATAATCCCGTTTATATCAACAGGACGATGGTGGAAAGGGTCAAGAACTTCAAATTCCTAGGCGTGCACATTTCCGAAGATCTCTCCTGGTCCCAGCACACTGATGCAATTATAAAGAAAGTATATCAGCGCCTCTACTTCCTGAGAAGATTACAGCGAGTCAGTATGTCAAAGAGGACTCTCTCGAACTTCTACAGGTGCACAGTGGAGAGCACGCTGACCGGTTGCATCGTGGCCTGGTTCGACAACTTGAGCGTCCAGGAGCAGTAGAAAGTTGTGACCACTGCCCAGTCCATCATCGGCTCTGACCTCCCCACCATCAAAGGGATCTATCGCAGTCGCTGCCTCAAAAAGGCTGGCAGTATCATCAAGGACCCACACCATCCTGGCCACACACTCATCTCTCCGCTACCATCGGGTAGAAGGTACAGGAGCCTGAAATCTGCAACATCCAGGTTCAGGAACAGCTACTTCCCCACAGCCATCAGGCTATTAAACTCACCAACAAACGGACTCTGAACTATAACAGCCTATTGCACTTTATCTGTTTATTTATGTGTATATTGAACTGAACTGTTCTGTATTAATGCTTACAATATTCTGTTGTGCTGCAGAAAACAAGAATTTCATTGTCCTATCTGGGACACATGACAATAAACTCTCTTGACTTGACTTAACTCTGACTAAAGAAATTCCTCCTCATCTCCTTCCCCAAATAAGTGATTCCCAATTCCCCTCGACCACACTTTTCATCCATTAATTTCCCTCCTGGGATGAATTAAGTTTTATTTTGTCGTTAACAGAGGAGAGATATACGTCTGAGGTGGAGTCGTTACACTGCTGTCCTCGGAGATAGAAGTCTCTTCGCAATCTTTGAATCTTTTTCCAAACGAATAGGATCTAAACAGAGAGAAAAATGATCAAACTAATGGCAATGTAGAATGTAGTGAACACTTAAACTTGTCAAACTCCGTGACAAAGATTAGTGATGCGATGTCTCTCGGCAGCTTTGTATCGGAGGGATGTACGGGGGAGATCCCGTGGATTTTGAAGCAACAGCAACAAAGAGAAGCAGGAGAAAACACTGATTGGCTCTAGCCCGAGTGGGAGGAGAGTTAGAAGTGAGTCAGAGGGGGGAGGGGGGGGGCAGTTTAAAACTGAGGAATTTGGTTTGTAAATTGGTAAATTAGGCAATTTATCAGTCAATATAAGCAGGACGGCTCTTGGGGAGCGGCAATGAGGGAGCGACCTTGTGAGAAACGTGTGAGTCTTTGGCTCGAGAGTTTTCGGTGAGGAGAGGAGGCTTCGCAAAACACTGCAGAGGGAGAGATGAAAGCAGGAGATGTCAGGCAAGCTGATTCAGTGTGATGCTTGCAGTATGTGGGAGGTCAAGGACACTGCTGGTGCCTCTGGCTGCTACAAATGTGAGAAGTGCATCCAGGTACAGCTCCTGAGAGGCCGTGTTGGGGAACTGGAGAAGCAAGTGGATGACCTCAGGTTCGTCCGAAAAACGCAGTCGTTCCTCGACAAGTCCTACAGTAAGATTGTTACACCTAAGGTACTGGAAGAGAGAAGGTAGGTGACGGTGAGAAAGGGAGGGAAGCATGGAATGCCAACGTCCCGGGTGTTGTACCTCTTGTGAACAGGTTCACCCACTTAGAAGCTGTCGGGACAGAAGACGTTATCACACTGAGCGGAGAACTGGCTTGCGAAGCAAAAAGGCTGTTGAGCCAAAACCAAAGAGGCCAACGTCAGGCAATGCCATTGTAGTTGGATACTCCATTGTGAGAGGTATGGACAGGGGTTTCTACGGCAACAGATGGGATTTGAGGATGGTGTGCTGCCTTCCTGGTGCCAGGATCCAGGATACCTACCAGAGGACTGGGAGAAATTCAGTCCAGCAGAGGAGGACAAAGGATTTAATTAGGAAAGGGAAAATAGATTATGAAAGAAAACTGGCAGGGAACTTAAAAACTGACTGCAAAGTTTTTATAGATATGTGTAGAGAAGAAGATTAGTTAAAACAAATGTAGGTCCCTTGCAGTCAGAAACAGGTGAATTGATAATGGGGAACAAGGACCTGGCAGACCAATTGAAGAACTACTTTGGTTCTGTCTTCACTAAGGAAGACATAAATAATCTGCCGGAAATAGCAGGGGACCGGGGGTCAAATGAGATGGAGGAACTGAGTGAAATCCAGGTTAGCCGGGAAGTGGTGTTCGGTAAATTGAATGGCTTAAAGGCCGATAAATCCCCAGGGCCAGATAGGCTGCATCCCAGAGTACTTAAGGAAGTAGTCCCAGAAATAGTGGATGCATTAGTGATAATTTTTCAAAATTCTTTAGATTCTGGAGTAGTTTCTGAGGATTGGAAGGTAGCTAATGTAACCCCACTTTTTAAAAGGAGGGAGAGAGAAAACGGGGAATTAGACCAGTTAGTCTAACATCGGTAGTGGGGAAACTGCTAGAGTAAGTTATTAAAGATGGGATAGCAGCACATTTGGACAGTGGTGAATTCATTGGACAAAGTAGCATGACCTGGGTGTCATGGTACACCAGTCATTGAAAGTAGGCATGCAGGTGCAGCAGGCAGTGAAGAAAGTGAATGGTATATTAGCATTCATAGCAAACGGATTTGAGTATAGGAGCAGGGAGGTTCTACTGCAGTTGTACAGGACCTTGGTGAGACCACACCTGGAGTATTTAGTAGATAAATGTGAGGTTATCCATTTTGGTGGCAAAACCGGGAAAGCAGACTATTATCTAAATGGTGGCCGATTGGGAAAGGGGGAGATGCAGCGAGACCTGGGTGTCATGGTACACCAGTCATTGAAGGTAGGCATGCAGGTGCAGCAGGCAGTAAAGAAAGCGAATGGTATGTTAGGTTTCATTGCAAAAGGATTTGAGTATAGGAGCAGGGAGGTTCTACTGCAGTTGTACAGGGTCTTGGTGAGACCACACCTGGAGTATTGCGTACAGTTTTGGTCTCCAAATCTGAGGAAGGACATTATTGCCATAGAGGGAGTGCAGAGACGGTTCACCAGACTGATTCCTGGGATGTCAGGACTGTCTTATGAAGAAAGACTGGATAGACTTGGTTTATACTCTCTAGAATTTAGGAGATTGAGAGGGGATCTTATAGAAACTTACAAAATTCTTAAGGGGTTGGACAGGCTAGATGCAGGAAGATTGTTCCCGATGTTAGGGAAGTCTAGGACAAGGGGTCACAGCTTAAGGATAAGGGGGAAATCCTTTAAAACCGAGATGAGAAGAACTTTTTTCACACAGAGAGTGGTGAATCTCTGGAACTCTCTGCCACAGAGGGTAGTTGAGGCCAGTTCATTGGCTATATTTAAGAGGGAGTTAGATGTGGCTAAGGGGATCAGGGGGTATGGAGAGAAGGCAGGTACGGGATACTGAGTTGGATGATCAGCCATGATCATATTGAATGGTGGTGCAGGCTCGAAGGGCCG
>JAWMAR010004829.1:0-39190 GCA_036785375.1 Leucoraja ocellata
AATGTTTCGCCACGTTTCTCAGAGTTGACGTAGAAAAAGCTTTTTCCCACTGAGAGTAGGGAAGATTCAAACAAGGGGACATGACATGAGAATTAAGGGACTGATGTTTAGGGGTAACATGAGGGGGAACATCTTTACTCAGAGAGTGGTCGCTGTGTGGAATGAGCTTCCAGTGAAGGTGGTGGAGGCAGGTTCGTTTTTATCATTTAAAAATAAATTGGATAGTTATATGGACGGGAAGGGAATGGAAGGTTATGGTCTGAGCGCAGGTATATGGGACTGGGGAGAATATGTGTTCGGCACGAACTAGAAGGGTCGAGATGGCCTGTTTCCGTGCTGTAATTGTTATATGGTTATATGGAAGTGATAGCTTGTGGGAAGTTTGTAAAATTGGAAGCAATAAACATAAGATCGCGATGAAAAGACGTTTTCTGCACGATTTCAATGACGATCAAGATTCAAGATTCAATTTAATTGTCATTTGGACCCCTTGAGGTCCAAACGAAATGCTGTTTCTGCAGCCATACATTACAAACAAATAGACCCAAGACACAACATAATTTACATAAACATCCATCACATCGCTGTGATGGAAGGCCCAAAAAACTTATCTCTCCACTGCACTCCCCCCCCCCCCCCCCCCATGTTAGAGTCAAAGTCAAAGCCGCCGGCTGGCGATGGCGATTGTCCCGCGGCCATTAAAGCCACGCCGGGTGATGCAAGGTCGCACACCGGGTCTTGGTGTTGGAGGCCCCGGCGTGCGCTCGCAGAGTCCCGCGGCCATTCCAAGCCGCGCGGGGCAGTGCTGTAAGGCCCCGCTCCAGGAGCTCTTCGACCCCGCAACTCGGGCGGGAGAAGTCGCCGTTGTGAGAGCCCTGAAAAGCGGTCTCCCTCCAGGGACCCGCGGGCTCCCGGTGCCGCCGTCCGCCAGACCCGCAGTTGCAACCTCCGAATCTCCGGAGGTCGGGCCGCAGCAGCAGCAGCGCTCCACCCGCTCTGGACTCGGCCAGCTCCGCGACGGTGAGGTTTGTCGTCGGCACCAGAGCCCCCGGTCTTCCTGTTGGAGGCCGTTCCTCGTTGCAGCCCCAACGACAATGGAGACCCGACAAAGAAAAGGTCGGGTCTCCCGTGCAGGGAGAGATTTAAAAGTGACCCCCTCCCTCCTACCCCACCCCCACCCCCACCCCCTCACACACACACCCAACAAAAATAACAAAAACTACATAGAAACATAGACAAAAAATAATAAAAACGCAGACGGGCTGCAGAGGCCGCTGCTGACGAGAGTCGCGCCGCCTACCGGATCCTGAGTGCAGCAGATTATTCTTCTTCCAAAACAGATGACAATTTATTTTATCTTTCAAAATTTGCAGCATAGTAGAGTACAGCAGAGAGTCATGCACCCCACCTAGTCAAAACGGGCGGAGAAGGTAGCGGAATCTCAGGTGCTATTTCCTTGAACAACTGCACACGTGAAGGTGCTTTGAGGAAGATTTTCTGACATTGGAAACTAGGCGATCAACATTAGGAAACAAGCTATGTATGTGCTTGGCAATTCAATGAAGTCCTTGAGCTAAGCATGTCAAATGCAACATTTTGGGGAATAAAACTTTAAGTCACAAACAGAAGAACATTCTCGTGTTTTATTCCTTCTGGCCAAAGTACAGCAAGTGAAGGTGTAAACAACTGAGCAATAGTTGAGCTGTTTGACTTCTCCAATACTTCAGATGTCAACAAATACTCATTTGATGGTTGACCTGCCTCCATTGTACCGATGACCACATTGGCAACATATCTCCCCACAGCATTGTCTCCTCTTATGAGACGCATATTTTGCTGCATGCAACTTCATCTCTAATTTTCTGCACAACAATGTTGAAGTTGCTGTCAACATCATTTTTCCATAACGATAACTCGCTAGGTATACGTTCCTCTGTGTCTTTCTCTAAAAACCTCTCAGACATTTGTTTCAATTTCCACAGTGGAATTCCAGCATCAATGAATGCCTTGCACAGATCACTCTAAAACTCAGATTTGCGACTGGAGCCGACAGTAAATGTGGTGTGGCGCCAAGCTTGGGTATTTCGCTTTGGTAGTCTACACCCCAGCAGCATCAACATTGATTTTAGATAGCCCTTGTCTTCTCCCTCCTCCCCCTCCCCTTCCCAACTCTCCTTCTAGTCCTACTGTCTCTGCCAGTTCCTTACTTTTTCCCGCCCCCCCCCCCCCCCTGCCCACCCACATCAGTCTGAAGAGGGGTGTTGGCCCGAAATGTCACCTATTCCTTATCGCCATAGATGCTGCCTCAACTGCTGAGTTTCTCCAGCATTTTTTGTCTACCTTCGATTTTTTCCAGCATCTGCAGTTCTTTCTTAAATAGATCTTGGAGAAGACTGAACCAGCGGCCAGCGGCACGAACGAATGAATGGCCAATGGTGGCGCCCCCAGTTTCGCCCTGGTGGTGGAAGTTTTCTCGTAAGTTATACTATGTTAACACGTCAGTAATAACATTAATATTAATGTGTTAACATAGAAAACGTCATTGTAATCACGGTACAACTAGAGAAAATAGCACAACCTTTTAGCAAAACGGCAAAAAAGGCTAATTTAGGCTAATTTCAATCGTGAACAAAGCATTATCCAGGTGAAATCATCAAAAAAGGCATGAAAAGGCACATGGCATTAATGGCAAAATCCTGACTAATGATAAAACACCATTGATCAAGCATGTGAACCAACAAAATACCAGATCAAAGGGAGGCTACAGTTTTTTGGTTGTTGTGTAGAGCAACTACTTGTGGATAAAAACGGTTTTTATGTCTGGCTGTGGCAGCTTTGACAGTCCAGAGTAGCCCTCCAGAGGGTGCCACCATCGGGCATTCAAACAGTTTGTGGCCAGGGTGAGAGGGGTCAGAGATGATCTTGTCCACTCACTTCCTGGCTCTTGCAGTGTACAGTTTATCAATGGAGGGAAGGTTGCAGAAAGATAAGTGTGGAAGTGGAAGGGGAGTTAAAATGGTTGGCAACGGGAGATCCAGCAGGCCTTGGCGGACTGAGTGCAAGTGTAGGGTGAAATGCACGCCTAGTCTAGATACAAGGAGAGAGAGAGAGAGTGCGTGTGTGCAAGAGAGAGTGCGTGTGTGTGTGGGAGAGAACAAGAGAGTGAGGGAGTGTGTGTGAAAGAGAGCAAGAGAGAGAGGGTGGGTGTGAGAGAGAGCAAGAGAGATGGAATGTGTGTGAGAGAGAGATCGAGGGAGTGTGTGTGAGAGAGGGAGAGGGAGTGTGTGTGAGAGAGGGAGAGGGAGTGTGTGTGAGTGTGTGCGTGAGAGCAAGATAGGAGTGCACGTGTGCGGGAGTGTGGAAGAGGGAAGGACAGGACGTGGGGAGGGGTGAAGCCATTTATTTCTGCGTGGGAGAGGCACTGGAGGGAAGGGGTATCGAGGGTGTGTGTGAGAGGGACAGGGAGCGAGAGAGGGAGTGCGTGAGAGAGAGGAGGGGGGCACAGTGCAGAGAATTTGCGTATGCGGCGGGGAGAGTGGAGGGGGATGGGAGAGCGTGGGGAGGGTGGAGAGAGAGGGGGGGGGAGTGCAGCTTTAAGGGACATTGGTCAGGTAGCATTTGGAGTATTGCATACAGTCTGGTCACTCCATTACAGGACTGATGTGGAGGCTTTGGGGAAGGTGCAGTGGTGGTTAACCTGAATGGTTTAAAAACAAGGAACTGCAGGTGTTGGTTTACAAAAAGGACAGACTGCTGGAGTAACTCAGCGGGACAGGCATCATCTCTGGAGGGATGGAATAGATGACGCTTTGGGTTGAAACTGAAGAAGGGTATCGACCCGAAACGTTACCCATTCCTTCCGGCATTTTGTATCTATCGAAACAGGGCCAGAGGGCTGGAGTAGCGGGCAAAGGCCTTGCCAGAGCTGGCCAGTGTGGACTCGCCGGTGCTCTAGCAGGTGGTCAAGGCGGGTCAAGCCGTTGTCACAGGACGGGCAGGGGCAGGACGTTCACCGCTGTGTGTGAGCCGGTGCTGCCACAGGCTGGACATGCGGGTGAAACGCTTGCCACACTCAGCGCACACAAAGGGTCTCTCTCCGGTGTGTGTCCGCTGGTGCTCCCGCAGCCTCCATGCTCTCTTGTCACAGTCGGAGCAGCTAAAGGGCTGCTCGCCGGAGTGCACACGATTGTGCCGCAGCAGGCTGTGGTAGCAGGTAAAGTCCTTGCCGCAGTCTGAGCAGTTGAAAGAGCTGAGGATACGATGGTCACCAGTGTGCATCTGCTGGTGGGACAGCAGAGAGGTGGTGCGGTTGAAGCCCTTACCGCACTGCGCGTAGATGTAGGTGTGGGTGCGCTGGTGACCCCGCAGGCTGTCGGAGTGGGTGAAGCCCTTGCCGCAGTCGTTGCAGGTGAAAGGCCACTTACTGCTGTGCACCCGCTGGTGACGCAGCAGCACGGCCAACTGAGTAAAGCCCTCGCCGCAGGTGGAGCAGTTGAAGGGGCGTTCTCCCGTGTGCACCCGCCGGTAGATCTCCAGCTTGCTCGGGCAAGCAATGGCCTTGCCACACACGTCGCACTCATAACGCTTCTCCTTGTTGTGCTCCATCATGTGGTCCTCTATCGAAGATCAGCCCCTCTAAACTCAGCCCGTATACCGAACGGATGGGGAGGGGGGAAGGGTCCTCACCGGCACACTGGCCGCCCTCGATGGCCGCTCATGTCCCCGTCTCTCCGTCCACAGCAAAGGCTCCTAAACCCTGCAGGAGAGGAACACAGAGGGCTGTGGTATTATGCAATAATAGTGTAAGGCTGAGCAGAGGGGCACTAGGACCCTGTGTGCCAGAAGCCAGGCTCCAGTAACCGGATGTGACTGGAACCCAGGGTGTGGGCAGTTAGGGAGTTGCCTGGGCTTACACACGAGGCTGTTGCTGTTGCTGCTGTTGTACAGATTAAAGATATACTCTGTTTACGTCGTGGTACGAGCCTTATTACAAGCATAACTCGACATGGTGTCAGATCTGGGAGACTTGTAAGCAAGAAAATAAATAAAGAAGAAGAGGAAGGTGTATCGTTTTGGCGGGAAATAGGAGACGAGCTGGCAGATATGGCGCAACCTACACCAACTGCTACGTTCACAATACAACCTCCAGAGCCATTCGATTTTACCAAGCCTCAAGAATGGGAGCGTTGGATCAGGAGATTCGACCGCTTTCGTCTTGCAAGCAATTTAAACGCGACGTCGGCAGAAAACCAGGTGAACACGTTAGTGTATTGCATGGGCGATGAAGCTGAAGATGTGCTAAAGGGGCTAACGCTAACTGCAGATGAGAGGAGGGTGTACACGGATGTCAAGGCCGGCTTTGATGCATTTTTTGTGCCTAAAAAGAATGTAATCTACGAAAGAGCCAAGTTCAATCAGCGTGTACAACTGCCAGGAGAAACGGTGGATTCCTTCATCACTGCTCTATACGGATTAGCTGAACACTGCAACTATGGACAGTTACAGAACGAGCTGATCCGCGACAGGTTAGTGGTCGGGCTGAGAAACGTCTCATTGTCAGAAAAGCTACAGCTAGACAGAGACCTAACCCTTGAAACTGCTATAACAAAGACAAGGCAGTCTGAAGAAGTTAGACGACAGCGGTCTGACTTAAGAGGAGAAAATAGCGGTGCTAGCAAGTGCACAAATGTTGATGCTGTGCATGCTAAAAGCTACAGAAAACCCAAATTTCCCTCAAAGCCTCAGCCACAAGCACAAACACCAGGCAAAAATAAATTTAATACACAGCCACAGCCAGGTTCAAAGGCCTGCTATAGATGTGGAAAAATGCCCTCGCATGGAAAATTGGAATGCCCTGCTAAAGATGCTGTGTGTCGCAACTGTGGCAAAAAGGGGCATTATGGCAAAGTGTGCAGAAACAGTGCAAAATCTCTCAATGCTGTCACTACAGAGGAAGAAGAGAGCTTTTTCCTGGGAGCTGTGGATGCTGGAAAAGACCCGTGGACGGTGCAGCTACAAGTGAGACAAAAAAAAGTGTGCTTTAAAATAGACAATGGTGCTGATGTGACCGCCATGCCAGCGGAGGTGTACCATGACATTACAGGGGGGCATGATGTGAAGCGCCTGGCAGTGTCGACACGCCCATTGTTTGGGCCAGGGGGCAATGCACTCTCTGTCCTGGGCGTAGCCAGAGAAACACTGCGCAGAGGCAACAAGACAGCCATAGAGAACATTTATGTAGTAAAAGACCTCCACACTGCACTGTTGGGAAGACCTGCCATAGAAAGGCTTCAGCTTGTGTGCAGGGTTGACGGCATCACCTTGGAATCAGTGAAACAACAATATCCGAAGCTGTGTAGCGGCTTGGGTCTTGTTCGGAGGCCATACTCAATTAAATTGAAGCCAGAGGCTGTGCCCTTCTCTCTCCACACGCCACGCAGAGTCCCTCTGCCGCTTATGGGAAAAGTGAAGGAGGAGATAGACCGTATGGAGAAGATGGGCGTAATCACCAAGATTGAGGAGCCGACTGATTGGTGTGCCGGGATGGTGGTGGTGCCGAAAAAAACAGGTGATGTTCGCATTTGTGTGGACTTCACTATGATGAATGGATCAGTATGCAGAGAAACGTTTATCCTGCCTTCTGTAGAGCACACTCTGGGCATGCTAGCTGGGGCAACAGTATTCAGCAAATTAGATGCCAACATGGGCTTTTGGCAAGTACCATTGACAAAAGAGTCTGCCAAATACACCACCTTCATCACGCCTTTTGGGCGCTACTATTTTAACCGTCTACCCTTTGGCATAGCATCAGCCCCCGAGCACTTTCAAAGGATGATGATGACAGAAGTGACCGGTGGCCTGGAGGGGGTACTGTGTCACATGGATGACATCCTGGTCTGGGGACAGACGCAGGAGGAGCATGATGTGCGGCTACATGCGGTGCTAGAGAAGGCACAAAAGGCCGGCATTACGCTCAACAAGGACAAATGTGAGCTCACACGCCACACAGTCAGATTCCTGGGTCATGTAATTTCAGCAGATGGAGTGAAGCCAGATCCAGAGAAGACGGGAGCAGTACAAGAGATGGATGCACCCAAAAATGTCAGCGAACTCAGGAGTTTTCTGGGCATGGTCAATCAGCTGGGCCGCTTCTTGCCTAACCTGGCTGAAAAAGACAAAGTGCTACGAGACCTGCTGTCCAAGAAGAACCACTGGTACTGGGGGACAGAGCAGCAGGCCGCCTTTGATCAGTTAAAAACAGAGCTGTCATCCACACCAGTGCTCACATTATATAACCCAAACAGTGCTCTAAAGATCTCTGCTGATGCCTCTTCCTTTGGCCTGGGGGCAGTCCTGCTGCAGAAGAGCGATGCCATGTGGTCACCTGTGGCAGTCCAGGTCAACGACACCAACAGAGCAGAGCTATGCTCAAGTAGAAAAGAAGGCATTGGCTGCGACGTGGGCATGTGAAAGGTTCAGCTGTTTCATCCTGGGAAGACCATTCGAGCTGGAAACTGACCACAAGCCGTTGGTGAGTCTGCTGGGAGGGAAAGCTTTGGATGACCTCCCACCAAAATCCAAAGATTTAGGATGAGACTCATGAGGCACAGCTATACAGTCGATCATGTCCCTGGCAAAAGCCTGTGGACAGCCGACACCTTATCTCGTGCTCCTCTGAGAGCCGCAAGAACACACACAGACACAAGCCTACTAGAGGACACCAACATCTATGTAAACTCTGTCATCAGCAACATTCCTGTCAGTGGAGATTATCTGAGCAGCCTACGTGAGCACCTGCAGGCAGACAGCACTTGCTCTGCACTGATGGAGTACTGCACAGACGGCTGGCCCGACAAAAGCCAACTGCAGGGAGTGCTGAGACATTACTGGGCTGATAGAGCAGTGCTGACTGTGCACGATGGGCTGCTGCTGCGGGGCACGAGGCTCGTCATCCCATCAGCCTTACAAGGTGATGTGCTGCAGAGACTACACGAAGGACACCTGGGGGTGACAAAGTGCAGGGGCCGGGCCAAACAGACGGTATGGTGGCCAGGACTCAGCAGCCAGCTGAATGACATGGTGCTGAAATGTAGAACCTGCATCCAAGAGCGAAGGAACGTCAAAGAGCCGCTGATGCCAACGGAGATGCCAGACAGGCCTTGGCAAACCTTGGGAGCTGACCTATTCACGCTGAAAAACAAGACTTATCTATTAGTCGTAGATTATTCTCAAGATATGTGGAAGTTGCGCTGCTGTCACCCACAAGGTCCACAGATGTGGTGGTGCACCTGAAATCCATATTTGCTCGTCATGGAATTTGTGAATTTCTTAAAAGTGACAATGGGCCCCAGTTCTCAGGTAGCCACTTTAAATCCTTTGCAGCAGAGTATGGCTTTATGCACATCACGAGCAGCCCCAGGTTTCCTCAGAGCAATGGGGAGGCAGAACGCGCTGTACAAACCGTGAAAAACCTGCTAACAAAGGCGTCAGACCCATATCTTGCATTGCTGGCCTACCGAGCAACCCCTCTACGGAACGGCTATAGCCCGGCCGAGCTGTTGATGGGGCGCCGTCTCCGCACTACAGTTCCTGCCCTTCCAACCCTGCTGAATCCAGTTTTGCCTGACTAGAACGCGCTGGGGGCCAAAGAAAGGGAGAAGAGGTGGAACGACGCAAGATCCTTTGACAAGAGGCACGGAGCGAGAAATCTGGAGCAACTAATACCTGGGGAGGATGTGTGGATCACCGATGCACGAGTCCAGGGCAAAGTGCTATCTACACACAATACCCCTCGCTCTTATATCGTCCAGGTGCCTCAGGGCACACTGAGGAGGAACCGGCAGCACTTGGTGCCGCTGCAGACCAACAGTGAGGTAGTCGACGCGGATGAGCCACCGGTGGGAGAAGAGCCAGCTCCACCAGACCCAGCTCCACCAGTGACAGCATCACCCAGCGGAGAGGGCCCCACCACAGAGACTGTGCGGACTAGGTGTGGGAGAGAGGTTAGAAAGCCGAAGAGACTTGATTTGTGATTTATTGATCTGTTTTCTACAATAAAGAAAAAGAGAGAGTGAAATGTGATGTGAAATTGTTCTGTAAACCTGTTACATTTACCTGAAACCTGAAAGAATAGTTCACAGTATGGTGTGGAAGCGTGTAAGTTATTTTATTTCTATTTTGCATGCTTAGATCAGGGGCAGGTCTTCCAGCAAAAGGGCAGAATAAATCCCTTAAGACCTGCAGAGACAAAGGTAGTCCACCCTTTGTTCTCAAAGAAAGGGAGATGTGGTATTATGCAATAATAGTGTAAGGCTGAGCAGAGGGGCACTAGGACCCTGTGTGCCAGAAGCCAGGCTCCAGTAACCGGATGTGACTGGAACCCAGGGTGTGGGCAGTTAGGGAGTTGCCTGGGCTTACACACGAGGCTGTTGCTGTTGCTGCTGTTGTACAGATTAAAGATATACTCTGTTTACGTCGTGGTACGAGCCTTATTACAAGCATAACTCGACAAGGGCCAACAAGCTGGCAAACAGGACATTACTAACACGTGGACATTACCAGTGCTTGAAGGGGGGGGGGGGCAGGGGGGTGAGTGGGGGGGGGGGGGGAATGGGTGAAGGGGGAATGAGGGATGGAGAGGAAGCGGTGAGAGGGAGGGGGCGAGGAGAGACGGAAGTGGAGGGGGCGAGGGGGAGAAGGGTGTGGGTGAGGGGTGTAGAGGAAGCACATGGGTGAAGGCGGTGCCCTGCACTGTGACGTACCGTGCCCCGCACCGTGATATCTGCCACATGCACGACCGGCGCCCTGACGTCACCCCCAATCCGAGGGGGCTTCAATAGCAGGGGTCGCTGCATACAGAGACACAAAGACAGTGTGCCGCAGCCTGCCACTGCCAGGGGGCGGTGCACTCGGAGGACCAGAGGGGACAGATCCTGCCCCTCCCTCCTGCCCCAATGACGGGCAGCTCCAGCGGCCAATGGGAGCAGGTCCCTCCTCCCAGCCGTCACAAAGGACCAGGTACCGCCCCTCCTTGTGTCCGTCCAATCAGAGCTGCCAATTTTGTCTGAAGAAGGGTCTCGACCCGAAACGTCGCCTATTCCTTCGCTCCATAGATGCTGCCTCACCCGCTGAGTTTCTCCAGCATTTTTATCTACCTGCCAATTTTGTTATAGACCGGACGGCAGAATGAAGAACTAGACTTACACACTGGTTGCCTGGATCACGAGAGAGAGATTTATTATGCGGCATTACTTGCTTATATTGACCAACTCATTAACGTACACATGAATATGTATGAATACATTATATTGCTCTCCTTTTTTTAAGTATTAAATCTAAGTAATCATTTACAATCTTGTTGTGTTGATACTTGCTTTAAACCAGAATTTATTTTACATATCTACACATTTTTGTTTTACTTGTGCAGTGAGGTATTTAACAACCTAACATGACTACTGGTTTACAGATCCTACCTGATCGTCTAACAGTAACAGGTTGAGGTGTTGTAGGCTTGTTCAGCTGTGGCGTAGCCGCGCCCTTCAGGCAAACAGCGCCCTCCGTCAATCGGAGCCGCCCATTTCCATGAGGCGCCCCGCGGCTCCTACACCACGTGGGGGCAGGGAATAATCACAGCAGCTGCAGAGGCTAAAAACCTGAGATAAAACCAAGGGGAGCCAGACTACAAAATGATGCAGTAACTCAGCGGGCAGGGCCGCATCTCTGCCCATCAAAGCTGACATGGTACCATTGATTATCAGAGGGGACTGTGTGGAGAGGGTGGCGGATTTCCGCTTCCTGGGAATCCATATTGAGGAGGACCTGACGTGGAGCGTGAACACCACTGCGCTGCTGAAAAAGGTCCAGCAGAGACTGCACTTCCTGAGGGTGCTCAGGAAGAATAACATCACTCAGAGACTGCTGCTGTCCTTTTATCGGTGCTCCATTGAGAGCATACTAACATATAACATATAACCATATAACAATTACAGCACGGAGACAGGCCATCTCGGCCCTACAAGTCCGTGCCGAACAATTTTTTTTACCCTTAGTCCCACCTGCCTGCACTCATACCATAACCCTCATACTGTGTATGCGTGTGGTACACCAGCTGCACAGCGGCTCAGAGGAAAGTGCTCCAGAGGGGCATTGACAACGCCCAGAGGATTGTCGGCTGCCCTCTCCTTACCTTGGAGGACTTACACAGTTCCCGCTGCATCAAAAAATCCCAGAATATTATAAAGGACATTTCCCACCCCGGACACTCCCTGTTTGAACTGTTGCCGTCAGGCAGACGGTACAGATCTACAAGGACAAGGACGAACAGACTAAAAAACAGTTTTTACCCCACTGCTATAAAAGCACTAAATGTAGCCGCCAAGGAACGCAGGGGCGATACATACTAAGGGACTGTGGTACACTGTGAAATCGACAGAAGGATGGAGGGTTGGGTGTTTATGCGTGCTATTTTCATGATATTTATTTTAGTTGTTTATCTTTTAATATTTTATCTTGTATGTATCGTTAGCTTTTAGAAATGTTTGAATGGTGCACTGACTGGCTGACATTTTTAAATTTCGTTGTACATGGTTCATGTTACAATGACAATAAAGAAACTATTCTATTCTATTTTATTTTACTATGTTGCCGTGCCAGTGAATTACAGTAGTCAATGTATTCTGCTACCCTGTCAGGTTCACTACGGTCCTTTCAATGGCTGATCCTGTTTCTCATGACATTTAATTTCAATTGGAATCTCTTCCTCTCTGTCGGTGTGAAGGAGGATGTCAGCAGACTTCAAATCACTAAAGCGGCATTGGTTTGTTTTGTATATAACTTGGTCTATCTGAATAAGGTTATGGAGTTGGGGCAAAGGTAAGGCCCCTGTTTATAACCTTCTCTTGGGCTTCACTGTGGATGGATGTTTGGGAAAGTTTAAGTCAAGTTTCATTTCATTGCACATCTTGTATGTGTATGTGACAAATAAAGTTGACTTGACGAAAGAACTGCAGATGCTGGATAAAATCGAAGGTAGACACAAAACGCCGGAGAAAGCAATGGAGGGTCTCGACACAAAACGTCACCCATTCCTTCTCTCCAAAGACGCCGCCTCACCTGCTGAGTTTCTCCAGCATTTTATAGACAATAGGTGCAGGTGTAGGTCAATCGGCCCTTCGAGATAGCACCGCCATTCACTGTGATCATGGCTGATCATCCACAATCAGTAACCCTTTCCTGCCTTCTTCCCATATCCCTTGAAATATTTCCCCTCTCTCCTTAAACCTAAGCCACCTAGTTCTTGATTCCCCTACTCTGGGTAAAAGACTGTTCATTATATAACACAGTAAATTAATGAGTAATACATTCAAAACACCAGAGTCGGTTGCGCAATGAAACATAGTTTGTAGCAGATAGAAACTGTTGAGCGGTTTTCAGGATAATAGACAATAGATGCAGGAGGAGGCCATTCGGCCCTTCAAGCCAGCACCGCCATTCACTATGATCACAGGTGATCATCCACAGGCACTACCCCGTTCCTGCCATCTCCCCATATCCCTTGACTCCGCTATCTTTCAGAGCTCTGTCTAACTCTCTCTCTAAAGCATCTGGAGAACCAGCCTCCACCGCCTTCTGAGGTAGAGAATTCCACAGATTTACAGCCCTCTGGGTGAAAAAAGTGTTTCCACATCTCTGTTCTAAATGGCCTTCACCCTTAGTAACTGAAATGTTTCATGTTTTATGTGTCATTCTTACTTGTTACTGTCTGTCGTGTTGTTACTTGCGAGTGGAGCAGCGATGCAGATTCCTTGTATGTGAACACACTTGGCCAATAAAGCTATTTAAGAAGGAACTGCAGATGCTGGAGAAATTGAAGGTAGACAAACATGCTGGAGAAACTCAGCGGATGAGGCAGCATCTATGGAGCGAAGGAAATGGGTGACGTTTCGGGTCGAGACCCTTCTTCAGATTCAGAAAGGCTCACTCATAAACCCGTCTGAAGAAGTTCAAGTTCAAGTTTATTGTCATGTGTTCCTGATAGGACAATGAAACTCTTACTTTGCTTCAGCACACAGAACATAATAGGCATGGACAACAAAACACACAAATAAATAAACTGATAAAGTGCAAAATGATAGATAATGGGTTATTAATGTTCAGAGTTTTGTCCGAGCCAGGTTTAATAGCCTGATGGCTGTGGGGAAGTAGCTATTCCTGAACCTGGTCGTTGCAGTCTTCAGGCTCCTGTACCTTCTACCTGAAGGTAGCAGGGAGATGAGTGTGTGGCCAGGATGGTGTGGGTCTTTGATGATACTGCCAGCCTTTTTGAGGCAGCGACTTCGATAAATTCCCTCGATAGAAGGAAGGTCAGAGCCGATGATGGACTGGGCAGTGTTTACTACTTTTTGTAGTCTTTTCCTCTCCAGGGCACTCAAGTTGCCGAACCAAGCCACGATGCAACCGGTCAGCATGCTCTCTACTGTGCACCTGTAGAAGTTAGAGAGAGTCCTCCTTGACAAACCGACTCTCCGTAATCTTCTCAGGAAGTAGAGGCACTGATGTGCTTTCATGATAATTGATAATAAGAAGGGTCTCCTATTTCCTTTGCTGCATAGATGCTGCCTCACCCAAGATTCACGAGAGTTTATTGTCATGTGTCCCAGACAGGACAATTAAATGCTTGCTTTGCTTCAGCACAACAGAATATTATAGGTAGCGATGTTACAATACAATAAAAAGCGACTTTGAATGCCCGCAACACCGACAACGTGACGGATTGCAAGAATGGGACAAAAGAAAGGGTAAGTCGTCTATTTTACATATAATCTTGCTTCTTGGGATGGCTTTAATCTCATTTTACGTTACGAGAATGTTATTCGGGCCCCATATGAACCGGCAGTGTTTTTCCTGCCGATATGGAATTCAAATTCACCACAATCGCAACGTTCTAATCGATCACGTTCCAGAAGCAAGATGATTAAAATGCCCATTTATTTTTGGACAATCATGCCATAATCCATCTAAATTGTCTATATTTTGTGTTATTCTCTCTCCATTATCATTATTTTTAAACTAAATATTCACAATAGTTTGAGTCACATGTATTGTGCAAAAAAATAATAATTTTGATTATGAGAGGATGTTTCTGGATGAATTTATGTGAATTAAACATTCCATTCCTTCCATCTGGCAAATAAATTCATGACAGTGAGATTTTAAAATCATGTTATATTGTGAATTCCTGTGTGAATGGGATTAGTTTGTTATTTGGATGCTTATGCTATTTTAAAAAAGTATCATTTTCTTAAGAAATTTAATCTACAGGACATTCTTAATGGGAAAGTAGAGGGCAGAAAGGCTTGTCATGCGTGGTTTGAAGAGCAAAAACTTGTAGTTTACAATGCCAACATTGAAAAGTTGAGGAAAGACAAGGAGTGCAGATTTGCTTATTGGTTACAATCTGAGGAGTATGATGATGCTACTGATTATGATATGCCAATGTACCAGCTACCATCTGATCTTCTCCATACCTCCAATCCACGGGAACTGATCCCGAATCTATAGAACATTGGAAAATTATCACCAATGCGTCGACAATTTCTAGAGCCACTTCCTTAAGTACCCTGGGATGTAGACCATCGGACCCTAGGGATTTATCAGCCTTCAGGCTACCCAACACCCTTTCCTGCCTAATGTGAATTTCCTTCAGTTCCCCTAGATCCTCTGGCCACTAGTATCTCAGGGAGATTGTTTCTGTCTTCCTTAGTGAAGACGGATTCCAAGTACCTGTACAACTCGTTCGTCATTTCCTTGTTCCCCATAATAAATTCACCTGTTTTAGTCTTCGAGGGTCCAACTTTGGTCTTAACTAATTTTTTCCTCTTCACATACCCAAAGGAGTTTATACTACCCTCCTTTATATTCTTCGCTAGCTTACCTTCGTACCTCATCTTTTCTCCCCATATTGCCTTTTTAGTTATCATCTGTTGCTCTTTAAAAGTTACCCAATCCTCTGGCTTCCCGCACATCTTTGCCATGTTATGCTTCTTCTCTTTTATTTTTATACTGTCCTTTACTTCCCTTGTCAGCCGCGGTTGCCCCTTACTCCCCTTGGAATCTTTCTTCCTCTTTGCAATGAACTGATCCTGCACCTTCTGTATTATTCCCAGCAATACCTGCCATTGTTGCATTGAGTGAAAAAAGAACAAAGGGAATGGAGTTCAAGGAAAATGTAGAATAGACTTGACTAAGCGGGACCCGTTGGGTCCCATGTTCACACGGGAGGGCTGGTCCCCCAACGCAATATCCCACCTCTCCACCAATTCCAATATTGGTGGCCAGTGAGGGGGGGGGGGGGGGTTGGCTTTCAGGAGCACTGGTATGGGTTCTTGGGGTGGCAGCTCAGTCCCTCAATCCTGATCTGCTGGCAGCTCACTCACGGCTGGTAGGCTGGCAGTTGACTCATGGCTATTCCTTGAAATTCCATTTCAAGCAGGGTGCAAGGCCACCAAATTCAAATCCATTTTCCTACCATTTCAAGCAGGGTGCAAGGCCACCAAATTCAAGTGCAGTTTCTTACCATTGTGAGCAGGGTGCAAGGCCACTAAATTCAAGTACAGTTTCCGACCACTTCAAGCCAGGTGCAAGGCCACCGAATACAAGTGCAGTTTCCAACCACCAAGCAGGGTGCAAGGCCACCAAATTCAAGTGCAGTTTCCGACCACTTCAAGCCAGGTGCAAGGCCACCGAATACAAGTGCAGTTTCCAACCACCAAGCAAGGTGCAAGGCCACCAAACTCTAGTGCAGGTTTATACCACTTCAAGCAGGGTGCAAGGCCACCAAATTCAAATGCAGCTTCATACCACTTCAAGCTGGATCCAAGGCCAACAAATTCAAATGCAGCTTCATACCATTTCATGCAGGGTGAAACCACCAGAAAACCACACAAAACACCAAACTCAGTTCAGTTCAGTTGATTCACAGCTCAGACAGAGTCGTGACCTCTTCCTCCCCCATCATACAGAGACTGAGCCACACCCATACTTCCGGGTTTTATAACCCCTCCCACCGGAAAAGGTGTGGACTTCATGGCGTGATTGACAGGAGAGAGATTTTCTACATTTTTAAACACTAATAACACTTTTATTTTTCATTGCTGGGAAGAATTCTCTGCACCTGCTGAGCAGAGGGGGACTGAGTAAGATGCCAAATATCACAGCCGTAAGTGGTAGCATTTTATCTAAAATCAATATACAGTGCAAACAGGAAGTACGTGCATTTGCAGTAGTGCCTTTTAACTTCAAGCCAAAGCCACCAAGCCACGATTTGCAGTAAGTAATGCATTTCAACTTCACGCCAAAGCTCCCAAGCCACAATTTGTAGTAAGTAGCGCATTTCAACTTCAAGCCAAAGCACCCAAGCCACCATTTGCTGTAAGTAGTGCCTTTCAACTTCAAGCCAAAGCACCCAAGCCACCATTTGCTGTAAGTACTGCCTTTCAACTTCAAGTCAAAGCACCTAAGCCACCATTTGCTGTAAGTAGTGCCTTTCAGCCAAGGCAAATCACCCAAGCCACAATTTGCAGAAAGTAGTGCCTTTCAACTTCAAGCAAATGACACCCACCACCATTTGCAGTAAGTAATGCCTTTCAACTTCAAGCCAAAGCACCTAAGCCACCATTTGCAGTAACTAGTGCCATTAAACCAAGCCAAATCACACAAGCCACCATTTGCAGAAAGTAGTGCCTTTCAACTTCAAGCAAAAGGCACCCAAGCCACCATCTGCAGTAAGTAATGCCTTTCAACTTCAAGCCAAAGCACCTAAGCCAACATTCGCAGTAAGTAGTGCCGTTTAACTTCAAGCCAAAGCACCCAAGCCACTATTTGCAGTAAGTAGTGCTTTTAACTTCAAGCCAAAGCTTCAAGCCACCATTTGCAGTAAGTAGTGCCTTTTAACTTCGCCAAAGCACGCAAACAACCACTTGCTGGCAGTGTCTTTTTACTTCAAACAAACCATATTTTCATTTTCAAACTACATTAAGGAGACTCACAGTTGAGTAGTCATGTGTTCAGTGTGATTCAGAGCTCAGAGAGTCGTGCTCCTTTGGATTCATCTATCTTGCAGAGACCGAGTGAGGCACACCACTTCCTTGTTTTAAAGTCCCTCCCTCTCCCTCCAGCAGGAAGTAGTAGTACCTTTCAACTTCAAGCCAAAGCACCCAAGCCAACAAGAGAGGAAAATGTCGAGGCCTTACAAAGGAAAGGTATCACAGAGGACAAGTACAATATTCCATTTAATTTGGGGGAACTAAAGAGAGCTCTGGCCAAGTGTAAGAACTCAGCCCCAGGGAAGGATGATATTTGTTACATAATGATAAAGCATCTAAGTGAGGAGGGACTCCAAAAGATACTTGCACTATATAACAAGGTGTGGGAAGAAGGGCGAATACCGGAGAGGTGGAAGGAAGCAATCATTGTGCCTATTAGGAAACCAGGGAAAGATGCAAGTAATCCAGTAAATTATAGACCTATAGCTTTAACAGCACACATGTGTAAACTGATGGAAAGAATGGTAAATGAAAGATTAATGCATCTAATGGAAGAAAACGGTATAGTGGCTAATTATCAGAGTGGCTTTAGAAAAGGGAGAGGTACTAATGATCCAGTTCTGTGCTTGGAAGATGATATAAGGAAAGCACAAGTTAAAAAAGAATCTGTGGTTACTGTATTTTTTGATGTAGAGAAGGCTTATGATATGTTGTGGAGAGAAGGTCTTCTAATAAAGCTCCATTTAATGGGAGTAGGAGGAAATATTTTTAACTGGATAATGGATTTTCTTAACGGTAGAAGTATCCAAGTTAAAATAGGGTCAGACATCTCTAGTAAATGTGTAGTCGAGAATGGAACTCCCCAGGGAAGTGCGATAAGCCTGATCCTATTCTCAGTCATGATCAATGATATATTTGCAAACGTTCAACCAGAGATGGGGCGATCGCTCTTTGCAGATGATGGCAGCCTATGGAGAAGGGGGAGGAATATAGATTTTATCGTGGAAAAAGTACAGCAAGGGATAGCCCAGGTGGAAGAGTGGGGAGTGAAATGGGGTTTTAAATTCTCTATAGAGAAGACAAAGACAATGGTTTTCACAAGGAAGAAAATTAAAGAGGATGTCCAGTTAAAACTATACGGCAACAATTTGGAAAGAGTAAAAGATTTCCGTTTCCTGGGAGTCCACTTTGACTCCAGATTAACATGGAGGGTCCACATTACAAAAATAATTGGAAAATGCAAAAAAGCCATCAATGTAATGAGATGCTTGACAGGTTTAGAGTGGGGAGCAGATATATTATCGCTTAAACATATCTATGTATCACTGATCAGATCCAGACTAGAGTATGGCAGTATAGCTTATGGATCAGCATCTAAGTCGGTGTTGTCCGAGTTGGACAAAGTCCAAGCGGAAGCTCTAAGAATCTGTATAGGAGGTGTGCGGACGTCACCTGTATGTGCACTACAAGTGGAAACTGGGGAGATGCCGTTGAGACTGCGCCGCAGACAACTAATGGCTAATTACTGGCTAAGCCTTAAGGGTCATGGAGAGAACCACCCAACAAAACAGGTAGTACAGGAGTGCTGGGAGAGAGGGGTGGCTCAGTCTGGAAGCTTCGGCTGGGTTGGAGGAGGTGTGGCAAGGGACATGGAAGTAGAGGACAAAGAGTTCTGCCCTGCAGTATTGTGGCCATCTGTCCCAATATGGTTACTGAACATCCCAAAAGTTGATCTGGAGATATGGGAGGCAAAAAGGAGGGAGGAAAATTCGGACCTAAAAACAGAATACCATAACCATATATATAATAGATACAGGGAACACCTCTTAATCTTCACAGATGGATCAAAGGACCCAGTAGCTGAAACAACAGGAGCAGCTGTGGTAGTGCAAGGGTTGAATGTTGAGATTTGCAAAAGAACAAATAACTATTTGGCAGTATATACAGTGGAACTGTACGCTATTTTGATGGCAGTTCGGTGGATCGAACAGGTGCAACCATGCAAAATATTAATTTGTAGCGACTCATTGTCTGCAATCCAGAGTATTGGGTCTGGTGCATCCCATAGGCGGCCTGACCTAGTGTATGAAATTCTACTACTATTAAGCCAAGTAACAAGGAAGGGCAGTGACGTGACTTTGTTGTGGGTCCCAGCACACATTGGTGTTCTAGGAAATGAAAAAGTGGATAAATTAGCAAAAGAGGCCGTTAAAAAAGAGAACATAGAGGTAAACCTACAATTATCCAAATCTGAAGGAAGACACATTGTGTGGAAGAAAATAAATCAGGAATGGCAACAATACTGGGAACAGGAGACAAAGGGGAGACACCTCTATTCGCTACAAAACAGAGTGGGCATTACAGCAAGAAGAGGGGGGGAACAGGAGGGAACAGGTAGTATTAGCAAGATTGAGGATAGGACACACCCACCTGAACAGCACATTAAAAATGTTGGGAAAACACCCTACTGGGATGTGTGAGGAATGCCATCAGCCGGAAACAGTTCAGCATGCTCTAGTTGCATGTAGAAGATATGCAACAGAAAGAAGAGTTTGGATCAATGAAATGAAGAAAATTGGAATGACAGATATATCAGAAAAGAACATTCTAGAGTATGGAGGGGAAGGAAAAGGAGTAAAGTTGTTGTTTAATTTCTTGAGGGCCTCTGGCCTTATAAAAAGGATATAAAGTAAAGACATGAGGACTGTGGAGTGAAGCCAGAAGGTGGCAGCAATGCAACATTGTGGATGCCGGCTGCCGTAAAACTCCAAAGAAGAAGAAGGGTCGGCTCCATCTTTGCCGTAGGTACACAACATGCTGGAGAACACGTCATTTCCGGGTTGATGCCCCTCTCTCCCCCGCCTTGCGCGCTTTCTCTGTCTCCGGGGCAACGGGTGGCCGGGGCCGCGACGTCATTTCCGGGCTGAGGCCCCTGCGCCGCGCGGTCTCTCTCTCTCTCTCCGTCTCCGGGGCAACGGGCAGCGCGCGGGCGGGATGAGATGAGCCGCGAGTGAGTGAGTGAGTGAGTGAGGACCCGGGCCGGGCCGGACACGGTGAGAGGCTCCGGTGGATCAGGGCGGGCGGGGCGGGCGCGCTGGCTGGGGATTCGGTGCCGGGGGGTCCAGGCCGCGGCCTCGCACCCGGGAGACAGTGACTGGGCCTGGGGTTGGCGGAGCTCGGGGAGCCGGGCCTGGGGTTGGGGTTGGCGGAGCTCGGGGAGCCGGGCCTGGGGTTGGCGGAGCTCGGGGAGCCGGGCCTGGGGTTGGCGGAGCTCGGGGAGCCGGGCCTGGGGTCGGGGGCCTGGGGTCGGGTCTGGGCCGGGTCCCGCCGCCGCCGCCGCCGCAACACGACCATCAATCTCGGGTGGGGCTGATGGGTCGGCGCCGGGCGGCCGGGGCGGTGGAGGAGTCGTGTCGCCGCTGGGGGAAGCGGGGAGTCGGGACACAGTCTCTCTCTCTCTGTATCTATCTTTCTATCTCTCTCTATCTCCAACCTGCGAGGTTGGGAAATCTGGTTTTACTGTCAAATAGTAAACACTGACTGCACGATAATGTACACAGACACATCTCTCTCTCTCTCTATCTCTGTCTTTCTCTCTCTGTCAATGTCTCTCTCTGTCTGTCTGTCTCACTCTCTGTCTGTCTCTATCTGACTGTCTCTGTCTGTCTGTCTTGATCTCTCTGTCTGTCTCTCTCTCTGTCAATGTCTGTCTGTCAATGTCTGTCTGTCTCACTCTCTGTCTGTCTCTATCTGACTGTCTCTGTCTGTCTGTCTTGCTCTGTCTGTCTGTCTCTCTCTCTGTCAATGTCTGTCTGTCTCTCTCTGTCTGTCTCTCTCTGTCTGTCTCTCTCTGTCTGTCTCTCTCAGTCTGTCTCTCTCAGTCTGTCTCTCTCTGTCTGTCTCTCTCTGTCTGTCTCTCTCTGTCAATGTCTCTCTCTGTCTGTCTGTCTCACTCTGTCTGTCTCTATCTGACTGTCTCTGTCTGTCTGTCTTGCTCTCTCTGTCTGTCTCTCTCTCTGTCAATGTCTGTCTCTCTCTCTCTGTCAATGTCTGTCTGTCTCTCTCTGTCTGTCTCTCTCTCTCAGTCTGTCTCTCTCTCTCAGTCTGTCTCTCTCGGTCTGTCTGTCTCTCTCGGTCTGTCTGTCTCTCTCGGTCTGTCTGTCTCTCTCGGTCTGTCTGTCTCTCTCGGTCTGTCTGTCTCTCTCGGTCTGTCTCTCTCGGTCTGTCTGTCTCTCTCGGTCTGTCTCTCTGTCTCTCAGTCTGTCTCTCTCGGTCTGTCTCTCTGTGACTGTCTCTCTCTGTCTGTCTCTCTCTGTCTGTCTCTCTCTGTCTATCTCTCAATTCAATTTCAATTTAAAAACTTTATTGGCATGATAACAAATACATTGTTATATTGCCAAAGTATAAAACATGACATACATATTTAAGATGCATGTATAGATAGAAGTATACAGTGCATGGATAGATATGTCCTTGTATATAAACTCGCAATAGGCCTATAGCCCTTTATTGATGCTACACGTTCTTGCAGCTGTAAGCAGTACGACCCAATAGCAAGTTTAGCAATTCAATATGAATTTCTTAGTGTGAGTTAATGTCAATTAGTGTGTGCGTACATAAGTGCATGTTGGTCATTCACCGTCTCTCAGGTTGTGGCATGCTGTTACGTATTGTGCACCAAGATGTGCCGTATTTCCTTCGCCAAGGATTATTCTTAGTTTTGATGTATCATCTAGTTCTTTAAAATCGGGGGTTAACACACTGAGTTTGTCAAAGTATGCTTTCCTTGTTTTGTCATATTTATTGCATTTTAGGAGGAAGTGCACCTCTGTTTCAACCTCATCTGTCAAACAGTGGCCGCATATTCTGTTTTCTCTTGGTTGCCAGAATCTCTTCTGTCTTCCTTTTTCAACTGCCAAATAGTGGTCACTTAATCTGTATTTGGTGAGGGTCTGTCTCTGCTTTATGTCTCTAACAGTTGAGAGATAGTCTGCCATTTTATCATCTATTTTTAGGGCTCTATCTATCTATCTATCTATCTGTCTCTGTCTCTGTCTCTGTCTCACTCTCTTTCTCTCTATATATCTCTGTCTCTCTCTCTCTCGCTCTCTTTCTCTCTATCTAGCTCTCTCACCTCTCCCCTCACAACCCCCTGTCCCTTCTCTCCCTCACTTCCACTGCCCCCACCCCCCCCCTTGACACCTCACCAACTCTCCCCTCCTTCCCCATCATATCACCCCTCTCACTTCCCCACCCATCCCCGCTCACCTCCCAATCCCCCCACTACACCCCCTCCCCCCCCCTCCTCAAGCACTTGTAATGTTCTTGTGTTAGTAATGGTCCTGTTTGCCAGCTTGTTGATCCTCCGTGTTCCCCTCCTGCAGGGTTTAGTAGCCGTTGCTGTGGACGGAGAGACGGAAATGTGAGCGGCCATTGAGGGAGGCCAGGGTGCCAGTGAGCCCCCCATCTGTCCGGTGTGCGGGCTGAGCTTCGAGGGGTTGAGGTTCAGTGGAAGACCACATGGCGGCACACAACAAGGAGAAGCGTTATGAGTGCGATATGTGTGGCAAGGCCTGGCAGTGCCCGAACAAGACCCTCCAGTGGATGGAGACGGGAGAATGCCCCTTCAACTGCTCGGAGTGCGAAAAGAGTTTCAAGACGACAAGTGACCTGCAGGCCCACCGGCAAATGCATATGGACGAGAGGCCCTAGGGCTACTCCACCTGCGAGAAGAGCTTTACCGGGTTGTCGGGGCTGCGGGAGTACCGGCGGGTGCACAGCAGTGAGTGGCCCTTCACTTGCTCCGACTGCAGCAAAGGCTTCAAGTCATCCACGAACCTGAAGATGCACAGGCGCCTGCACACTGGAGATTGGCCCTACAGCTGCAGCGACTGCGGCATGGGCTTCACCCAGTCCAGCGGCCTGCTGCAGCACCAGCGCACTCACACCGGCGAGAGTCCCTACACCTGTGTCCAGTGCGGCAAGGGCTTCATCAATTTGAGCAACTTGCTGAAGCACCAGCGCACCCACAACGGGGAGCGTCCCTACACCTGTGCCCAGTGCGGCAAGGCCTTCACCAGGTCCAGCAGCCTGCTAGAGCACCAGCACACCCACACCGGGGAGCGTCCCTACACCTGCGCCCAGTGCGGCAAGAGCTTCACCCATTCCAGCAGCCTGCTAAAGCACCAGCGCACCCACACCGGCAAATGCCCCTATACCTACGCCCAGTGCGGCAAGGGCTTCACCCGCTCCGACAGCCTGCTGAAACACCAGCACATCCACACCGGCAAGAGTCCCTACACCTGCGCCCATTGCGGCAAGGGCTTCACCAGGTCCAGCAACCTGCTGGTGCACCAGCGCACCCACATGGGTGAGCGCCCCTACACCTGTGCCCAATGCGGCAAGGGCTTCACCCGCTCCGATAGCCTGCGGGAGCACCAACGCACCCACACCGGCGAGCGCCCCTACACATGCGCCCAGTGCGGCAAGGGCTTCACCACCTCCAGCAACCTGCTGAAGCACCAGCGTACCCACACCGGGGAGCGCCCCTACACCTGCGCTCAGTGCGGCAAGGGCTTCACCAGCTCCAGCAACCTGCTGAAGCACCAGCGCACCCACACCGGCGAGCGCCCCTACACCTGTGCCGAGTGTGGCAAGTGCTTCACCCGCTCTGACAGCCTAATGGAGCACCAGCGCACCCACACCGGGGAGCACCCTTACACCTGCAACCAGTGCGGCAAAGGCTTCATCTGCTCCACCAGGCTGCTGTCCCACCAGCGGGTGAAACACTTGCCACTAACTGCTGTGCATGGCGGTGACCGCCCTATCCCCAGCCCGGTGTGTGGAGAGAGCTTTGCCATGGCCTCCCACGCCCTGTCTCACTAGCACGTGCACACCAGTGGCCAGCCCTACGACTGCCCGTACTGTGGTGAGACGTTTGACAGTTCGCGGGGGTTGCGGCAGCACCGGCGGACCCACGCCGGCGAGCAGCTGCTCCCACTGTGACGAGAGCATTAGGGCTGCGGGAGCACCAGCGGATACACACCAGAGAGAGGCCCTTTGTGTGCGCTGACTGTAGCAAGGGTTTCAACTGCATGTCCAGCCTGTGGCAGCACCGGCGTACCCACAACAGTGAGCATCCCTTCCTTGCCCGTCCTGTGGTAAGGGCTTCACCCACCTTGACCACCTGGTGGAGCACCGGCAAGTCCACACCGGCAGCGCCCCTTCACCTGCCCGCTCTGTGGCAAGACCTTTGCCCGCTCCGTGGATAGGCGCAGTTTAGGTAAACACAAAATGCTGGAAGGAATGGGTAATGTTTCTGGTCGAGACCCTCCTCAGTGTCGACCCGAAATGTCACTCAGTTCTTCTCTCCAGTGATGCTGCCTGTCCCGCTGAGTTATTCCAGCATTTTGTGTCCTTTTTTGTAAACCAGCGTCTGCTGTTCCTTGTTTTTAAGCCATTCTGGTTAACCATCTCTGCATCTTCCCCAAAGCCTCCACATCAGTCCTGTAATGGAGTGATCAGAACTGTATGCAATACTCCAAATGCTACCTGACCAATGTCCCTTAAAGCTGCACATATACATTCCTCTCTCCTGATCTCACACCCTTTTATCTCCTTACTTTCCCTCGTCTCTGTCACTTACGTCATTCATCTGCCGATCACACCCTCATCTGTTAACACAGTATCAGTCTGAAGAAGGGTCCTGGCCCAAAATGTCACCTATCCATGTTCCCCACAGATGCTGCCTGACCCGCTGAGTTACTTCAGCACTCTGTGAAACGTCACCTATCCATGTTCTGCACAGATGCTGCCTGACCCGCTGAGTTACTTGAGAACTTTGTGTTAGAGTCATAGAGTGATACAGTGTGGAAACAGGACCTTCGGCCCAAATTGTCCACACCACCAAAATGTGCTGGCTACACCAGTCCCACCTGCCTGCATTTGGTCCATATCCCTCCAAACTTGGCCTATCTATGTAACTGTCTATAACTGCTTCTTAAACGTTGGGATAGTCCCAGCCTCAACTACCTCCTCCGGCAGCTTGTTCCATGCACGCACCACTCTCTGTTGAAAAGAAACCCCTCAAATTCCTGTTAAATCTTTTCCCCTTCACCTTGAACCCATGTCCTCTGGTGCTTGATTCCCACTCGCTGGGCAAGAGATTCTGTGCATCTAACTAAATCGTGTTCTATCCAAGATTCCAGCATCTGCAGTTTCTTGTGTCTCCCTCACCTATATCCACCTGTCACTTCTGAAGATGATTCTCAACCTGAAACATCACCCATTCCTTCTCTCTAGTGATGCTGCCTGTCCTGCTGAGTTACTCCAGCATTTTGTATCCACCTATCACTTGCCCGGCTTTGTCCAGCCCCATATCTCTCTTTTCAGCTCCCCCCCCCCCCCCCACCCTCTCCAATCAGTCTGAAGAAGGGTCCTGACTCAAAACGTTATCTGTCCATTCCCTCCAGAGCAGTGGAGGAACTGGGTCAGGCCGCATCTGTAGAGGGAAGGCAATCTAAGGCGACCACTCCCACCTCTCCTTTCCAACTTTCTCCACCCCCCACACCAAGCAGTCTGAAGAAGGGTCCTGACCTAGAATGTTGCCTGTCCTTGCTCTCCAGAGGTGCAACTTACTCCAGCAGATTGTGTCTCTTTTTGTAAAAGAGCATCTGCTGTTCCTTGTATCTACACTAGGCGTGCATTTCACCCTACACTTGTGCTCGGTCCACCAAGGCCTGCTGGATCTCCCAGTTGCCAACCATTTTAACTCCCATTCACATTCTCACACTGACCTCTCTGTCCTGGGCCTCCTCCATTGCCAGAGTGAGGTGACACACAAACTGGAGGGACAGCAACTCATAGCTTACAGCCCAATGACATGAACATTGAATTCTCCAAATTAAACGGACATCCCCCTCTCCCTCGTGGGCCATCTCTTCGTCATTCCTCTGTCTTCTCACTGGCGAAAGGCGTCAGGATTAATCTGGAGTCACCGCTTCCCGTATTTTAAGTATGTTTTAAAAATATGTTTCAGTGTTTGTAGGTTTGGTTTACATGGGGGGGGGGGGGGGGGAGGGGGAATTGGGGGAAACTGCTGGATTCTGCTGTGGTGGATGTTTCTGTTAATGGCTTGTTTTAAGTGGCTGTGTGTCTTGTTACTTTTTACGTAGTATGGCTGTATGGGAACTGAAATATCATTGTACCTTAATTGGCACATGTGACTGTAAATGTGAACTGAACTAACTCTTGAAAACATCCAGTGAATTGGCCTCCACTGCCTTCTGTTTCCACAGATTCATAACTCTGGTTGAAAAAGGGAATTTCACAGATCATAACTCTGGTTGAAAAAGTTTTTCCTCATCTCAGTCCTAAATGACCTACCCCTTATTCTTAAACTGTGGCACTTGGTTCTGATAATATCCTAGTTCTATAATATAAATTATAACGTAACGTATCTTATTAAGTAAAGATTAATTTGATTTCTTTGGGTTTTGGGTTCTGAAGCTTTGTAATTCTGTGCTGTAGATGAGCTGGGTGATCAGGAAATTGGAGGCCAGCATTCAAACTGCATCCAAGCTGCTTCTTGTCGTGCCAAGGAAAATATATTGACAATGGTATTGGGGGTTCAGTATTGATGTGGATAGAGAACTGGCTGGCAGACAGGAAGCAAAGAGTAGGAGTAAACGGGTCCTTTTCAGAATGGCAGGCAGTGACTAGTGGGGTACCGCAAGGCTCAGTGCTGGGACCCCAGCTATTTACAATATAAATGAATTGGACGAGGGAATTGAATGCAACATCTCCAAGTTTGCGGACGACAAGAAGCTGGGGGGCAGTGTTAGCTGTGAGGAGGATGCTAGGAGGCTGCAAGGTGACTTGGATAGATTGGGTGAGTGGGCAAATGCATGGCAGATGCAGTATAATGTAGATAAATGTGCGGTTATCCACTTTGGTGGCAAAAACAGGAAAGTAGACTATTATCTGAATGGTGGCCGATTAGGAAAAGGGGAGATGCAACGAGACCTGGGTGTCATGGTACACCAGTCATTGAAAGTAGGCATGTAGGTACAGCAGGCAGTGAAGAAAGCGAATGGTATAGTAGCATTCATAGCAAAAGGATTTGAGTATAGGAGCACGGAGGTTCTACTGCAGTTGTACAGGGCCTTGGTGAGACCACACCTGGAGTATTGCGTACAGTTTTGGTCTCCTAATCTGAGGAAATACATTCTTGCCATAGTAGAGGGAGTACAGAGAAGGCTCACCAGACTGATTCCTGGGATGGCAGGACTTTCATATGAAGATAGACTGGATAGACTCGGCTTGTACTCGCTAGAATTAAGAAGATGGAGGGGGGATCTTATAGAAACTTACAACATTCTTAAGGGTACACAAAAATGCTGGAGAAACTCAGCGGGTGCAGCAGCATCTGCAGCAGCAATCTTTTCCTTCGCCCCCATAGATGCTGCTGCACCTGCTGAGTTTCTCCAGCATTTTTGTGTACCTTCGATCTTCCAGCATCTGCAGTTCCCTTCTTGAAAACATTTTTAAGGGGTTGGACAAGCTAGATGCAAGAAGATTGTTCCCGATGTTGGGAAGTCCAGAACAAGGGGTCAAAGTTTAAGGATAAGGGGAAGTATTTTAGGACCAAGATGAGAATTTTTTTTTTCACACAGAGAGTGGTACATCTGTGGAATTCTCTGCCACAGAAAGTACATGAGTCCAGTTCATTGGCTATATTTAAGAGGGAGTTTGATGTGGTCTTGTGGCTAGAGGAATCAGGAGGTATGGAGAGAAGGCAGGTACAGGATACCGAGTTGGATGATCAGCCATGATCAATGCATTTCGTTGTCTCTGTACTGTACACTGACAATGACAATTAAAATTGAATCTGAATCTGAATCTGAATCTGTATGGTGGGATAGGATGTGTTTCCTGAGAAGGCGCTGGCTTCTGTAAACAGAAGCCTTGAGAGGATGTGTTTCCTTTGGAGTTGGGCCTCTGTAAACAGGAACTTCTGTGGGTAATTGATAAAGATCCTTACATTGTTTAAGAAGGTACTGCAGATGATAGACATTTGACAGTTCCTGTTGTTTGGGGGTTTCTAATTAGAGTTTGTGATCGATATAACCATAGCATGAGAAGTATTGTGTTAGTGACAAGAATGCTTTGAATGCGTATACTCTGTGATTGATGTGTTAAACGTCATTGCTCCAACTCTGTATAAACATGTGACTACGTTTCCAAAATACTATAAAAAGATGCTGTATGTCTTTGTTCATTAGAGTGATGACCCAGGAGGGTTAAGTGTGTGTTGCATACTTGACTTTGTATCCCCTGGCACTCTCGCCGGCTATATGATCAGTAAAGCTTGTGTTGGTTGAGCCAACTTATTGTGAGTTGTCTGTTTTAACATATGAACCTTAACATTGACGTAGTTAACAGGGTATCGCTGGACCACCAACAGACGACTGAGTAAGAGGCCGTAGTTTGACTGGGATCGGATAGGGAGAAAAAAGTTCCCTAGTCGGACCCCTTGAGACTGACCTACCGAAGAAGCTCCCGGAAAAAACGTTAATCTGGTGACCTGCCCAAATCCTTAGATGCAGGCAACGAAGGTAAGACCTACTGTATTGAGATTTTTACTTCTTGGAAAGTAATTAGGAAGAGGTTTTGCTACTAGGAAAGTAGTTGGTAAGAGAATCTGCTACTAGGGAAGTAGTTGGTAAGAGAATCTGCTACTAGGGAAGCAGTTGGTACGGTATTTTGCTACTAGGAGAATAGTGGGCAATATGCTTCGCAAACTAAGAAAGTTTGTTGTTCACAAAGTAGCTGGGCTGAGAGTCTCGCAGCTATGGGGCATAATCTGGATAAAAATGACGGGGAACATGTTTCCTGCATCTACCCTGTACAATCCCTCACTAATTTTATACGATTCTATAAGATTCCCACTCAGCCTTCTGAATTCCTGTGATTACAAACCCAGTCGACCCATTCTTTCAACATATGTCATTCCCGCCATCCCAGGAATTAACCTTGGGAACCTACGCTGCACTCCCTCAGTAAACAGTAAACACAGTACCTGGAAACAAAGCGGAAGCCTCCATTGTGTCTGGAAACATGGCCGACGGGCAGGACTTCAGGTCTGAATGAAGCGCTGGGGACTTCGGCCCCCTCTCCCTACTATCCTACTGGCCAATGTACAGTCTCTTGAAAACAAAGTGGATGACTTAAGGGCAAGGCTGCTTTATCAAAGGGAGCTGAGGGAATGCTCTGTGTTCTGTTTCACAGAGACATGGCTCACCCCCAGCTCCCCAGACTCAGCGGTCCAGCCTGAAGGGTTCTCCATCCACCGTATGGACCGTACACTGGCATCTGGGAAAGGGAGAGGAGGGGGCGTCTGCCTCATGGTCAACTCTGCGTGGTGCTCAGACGTGGCAGTCCTGTCCAACTCCTGCTCTCCACACCTGGAACATCTGCGGCGAAGTGCCGTCCCTTCTACCTTCCAAGGGAATTCACCTCCAGCATCCTGACCGCAGTCTACATCCCACCCCAGGCAGACGTCCGTTCTGGCACTGGAGGAGCTGCACGCCGTGGTCAACAAACAACAGATGTCTTACCCCGAGGCATTTACCACCATTGCTGGGGACTTCAATAAGGCAAACCTAAAGAAATCACTCCCTAACTTCCACCAACATGTCTCCTGCTGCACCAGACACCCTCGACCACTGCTACACCACCATCAAGAATGCCTATCGCTCTATCACTCGCCCTCACTTCAGTAAATCCGACCATACCGCGGTGCTGCTTCTTCCTGCCTACAGGCAGCAATTGAAGAGCGCACCCCCAGAGGTGAGGATAGTACAGACCTGGTCGGGGGGGGGGGGGGGGGGGGGGGGGAAGAGGAACAACTCCAGGACTGTTTGGAGACTGTAGACTGGGAAATGTTCAAGGACTCGGCAACTGACTTGAACGAATACGCCACAGTCGTTACAGACTTCATTAAGAAATGTGTGGAGGACTGCATCCCCTACAAAAACCTTCGAGTGTTTCCCAATCAGAAACCTTGGATGAACTTTGAGATCCGCACTCTTCTGAAGACCAGACACCGGGCATTCACGTCAGATGATACAGTGGTCTACAAGAAGTCCAGATACGACCTTGGTAAGGCCATCAAAAAGGCTAAAAGGGACTACTGCTCCAAGCTGGAGGATGAGACAGATGTTCGGCAGCTGTGGCGGGGCCTACAAGGCGAAACCAGGAGGCAGCTCGAATGTCGGCGAAACATCACGGCCTGACGAGCTCAATGCGTTTTACGCACACTTTGTTAGGGAGAATACTGATGTGCCTTCCCGAACCCCCATTCGCTGTGATGTTATTTCAATCTCAGTCACAGAGGAAACGTCACGTCAGGAAATCCTTCAGAGGGGTGAATCCCGAAAAGCACCTGGACCTGATGGTATACCCGGTCGTGTTCTAAAAACCTGTGCGGACCAACTGGCTGGAGTTTTACGGACATTTTCAACCTGTCACTACTGAGGTCTGAGGTTCCCATCTGCTTCAAAACTGCATAAATTATACCAGTGCCCAAAAAGAGTAAGGTGACGTGCCTCAATGACTACCGACCTGTGGCAATAACGCCTGGGGGACCAGCCCTCGCGTGTGAACATGGGGCCCAATGGGTCCCACTTAGTCTAATCTATTATAGACTAGACTAAGTGGGACCCGTTGGGTCCCATGTTCACACGGGAGGGCTGGTCCCCCGACGCAATATTCCACCTCTCCACCAATTCCAATATTCCAGTTGGGGGGCTTTCTGGAGTGTTGGTATGGGTTCTTGGGGTGGCAGCTCAGTCCCTCAAGCCTGATCTGCTGGCAACTCACTCACGGCTGGTGGGCTGACAGTTGACTCATGACTATTCCTTGAATTCCAATTCAAGCAGGGGGCAAGTCCACCAAATTCAAATCCATGTTCCTACCATTTCAAGCAGGGTGCAAGTCCACCAAATTCAAATCCATGTTCCTACCATTTCAAGCAGGGTTCAAGGCCACCAAAAACAAGTGCAGTTTCTTACCACTATGAGCAGGGTGTAAGGCCACCGAATTCAAGTGCAGTTTCATACCACTTCAAGCTGGATCCAAGGCCACCAATACAAGTGCAGTTTTATTCCACTTCAAGCAGGGTCCAAGGCCACCAAATTCAAATGCAGCCTTCATACCATTTCATGCAGGGTGAAACCACCGTAAAACCACACAAAACACCAAACTCACAGTTCAGTGGACATTCAGTGTGTTCAGTTGATTCACAGCTCAAACAGTCATGACCTCTCCCTCCCCCATCATGCAGACACTGAGCCACCCCACACTTCCGGGTTTTATAACCCCTCCCCATCCCACCGGAAAAGGTGTGGCTTTCAGGGGCGTGATTGAAAGGAGAGATATTCTCAACATTTTTTAAACATTAATAACACTTATTTTTCATTGATGGGAAGAATTCTCTGCACCTGCTCAGCGGAGGCGGGACTGAGTAAGATGGCCAAATATCACAGCCGTAAGTGGTAGCGTTTTATCTAAAATCAATATAAACTGCAAACAGGAAGTGCATTTGCAGTAGTGCCTTTTAACATCAAGCCAAAGAAACCAAGCTGCCATTTTGCAGTAAGTAGTGCCTTTCAACTTCAAGCCAAAGCACCCAAGCCACCATTTGCAGTTAGTAGTGCCTTTCAATTTCATGCTACCATTTGCAGTAAGTAGTGCCTTTCAACTTCAAGTCAAAGTAACAAGTAACAAGTAACCTTTATTGTCATTCAGACCTTGCGGTCTGAACGAAATTTTGTTGCCTTGCAGTCCTACATATAGTAAAATTGACAAAACACACAATCAACACAAATTAACATCCACCACAGTGAGTTCAACAGGCACCTCCTCACTGTGGTGGAAGGCAAAAGTCTTAAGTCTTTGTCTCAACCCTTCTTATTCTCCCTCTGCGCCGAGGCCGCTGCCGCTGTCCCAGCCGCCGCTGTCGTCCACTGGGCCCCGCGGTCGGGTCGAGTGGCCGCTGCCGCCGGAACGTGCCCCAGCTCCGAGTTCTTGTCGCCGCTGTCCCAGCTCCGAGGCCAGGTCGCCGCTGCCGCAGAACTGATGCCAGGCGGCCGCTGCCGCTATCCCAGCTCCGAGGCCAGGCCGCCACTGCCGCTGTCAAAGCCGCCGCTGCCGCTGCCCAGCTCCGAGTTCTGGTCGCCGCTGCCGCTGCCCCAGCTCCGAGGCCGTCAGCTCCGCCATTAGGCCTCAGCGCAGGCGGAGACGGGGGATACGACAAAAGAAGTCGCATCCCCCGAAGGAAGAGACCAAAAACGTGTCCCCCCCCCCCCCATACACAACATAATAAACCAAAAATCAACTAAACAGGACAAAAGAACTGCACGAAAAAAGAAGAAAAAAACAGACAGACTGCAGGCGAGCCGCAGCTGCTAAGGCAGCACCGCCATCTTTTTATGCACCCAAGCCACCATTTGCAGTAAGAAGTGCCTTTCAACTTCAAGCCAAATCACCCGCCACCATTTGCAGTAAGCAGTGCCTTTCAACTTCAAGCCAAAGCTCCCAAGCCACCATTTGCAGTACGTAGGGCCTTTCAACTTTAAACCAAAGATCCCAAGCCACCAATTGCAGTACGTAGTGCCTTTCAACTTCAAGTCAAAGCACCCAAACAACCATTTGCAGGCAGTGCCTTTTTACTTCAAACAAACCATATTTTCCTTTTCAAACCTTTTCAAAGGGTGCTCACAGTTGTGTAGACATTTGTGCAGTGTCATTCAGAGCTCAGAGAGATGTGACCCTTGGTTTCATCCATCTTGCAGAGAGTGAGTGAGGCACACCACTTCCTGGTTTTATAGTCCCTCCCCCTCCCTCCAGCAGGTGCAGCAGAGAGAATGGTGATTTTTTTAAACTTCAAACCAAAGCTCCTAAGCCACCATTTGCAGTAAGTAGTGCCTTTTGAACTTTAAACCAAAGCTCCCAAGCCACCATTTGCAGTAAATAGTGCATTTCAACTTCAAGCCAAAGCACCCAAGCCACCATGTGCAGTAAGTAGTGCCTTTCAACTTCATGCCACCATTTGCAGTAAGTAGTGCCTTTCACCCTCAAGCCAAAGCACCCAAGCCACCATTTGTAGTAAGAAGAGCCTTTCAACTTCAAGCCAAATCACCCACCACCATTTGCAGTAGGTAGTGACTTTCAACTTCAAGTCAAAGCACCCTAGCCACAATTTGCAGTAAGTAGTGCCTTTCAACTTCAAGCCACAGCACCCAAACAAACATTTGCAGGCAGTGCACTTTTACTTCAAACAAATCATATTTTCATTTTCAAACCACATTAAGGGTACTCACAGTTGTGTAGACATTTGTTCAGTGTCATTCAGAGCTCAGAAAGACGTGACCCTTGGCTTCATCCATCTTGCAGAGAGTGAGTGGGGCACACCACGTCCTGGTTTTATAGTCCCTCCTCTCCCTCCAGCAGGTGCAGCAGAGAGAATAGTGATTTTTTTGAACTTCAAACCAAAACTCCCAAGCCACCATTTGCAGTAAGTAGTGCCTTTTGAACTTTAAACCAAAGCTCCCAAGCCACCATTTGTAGTAAATAGTGCATTTCAACTTCAAGCCAAAGCACCCAAGCCACCATTTGCGGTAAGTACTGCCTTTCAACTTCATGCCACCATTTGTAGTAAGTAGTGCCTTTCAACTTCAAGCCAAAGCACCCAAGCCACCATTTGCAGTAAGTAGAGCCTTTCAACTTCAAGGTAAAGCACCCACGCCACCATTTGCAGTAAGTAGTGCCTTGCAACCTCAAGCCAGGCACCCAAGTCACCATTTGCAGTAAGTAGTGCCTTTCAACTAAAAGCAAAGCACCCAAGCCACCATTTGCAGTAAGTAGTACCTTTCAACTTCATGCCACCATTTGCAGTAAGTAGTGCCTGTCAACTTCAAGCCAAAGCATTCAAACAACCATTTGCAGGCAGTGCCTTTTTACTTCAAACAAACCATATTTTAATTTTCAAACCACATTAAGGGTACTCACAGTTGTGTAGACATTTGCTCAGTGTTATTCAGAGCTCAGAGAGACGTGACCCTTGGCTTCATCCATCTTGCAGAGAGTGAGTGAGGCACACCACTTCCTGGTTTTATAGTCCCTCCCCCTCCCTCCAGCAGGGGCAGCAGAGAGAATGGTGATTTTTAAAAAAACATTAATATCTGATTTGTCATCGATGGGAAAAATCCTCCACACCCGTAAGGCGGAGGGGGGCTCTGAGGTAGGTGGCCAAAAATGACGGCCATAGGTTGCGGAAATCGCAGCACAGTGGGCCAAAAGCGGTCAAGATCAGATATTTAGTAATATAGATTAAAGCTGTGTGTGTGTGTTTCTGGCTGTGTGTGTTTGTGGGTGCCACATTCGGCCTTTGATTCGTTGCTACGCCAACACCACACGCAGAAACTCCGAGTATTTTTCCATTTCGGTAGAGATTTCACTAAGACATTCTCAAATCCACTCCTCATTAAATGTTGTCGTGTAAATGTACACATTTTTAATAAAATCCTCACCCCCAAAAAAAATGCTCAAAATGTTTAAAAAAAAAACCAACCAGTTCTCACCCACAGAATGTTGGTGAATGTTCCATCGTGTGATGTCACAATGCCATCCCTCACAGATGTCCAATCGGAATGGTTCTCATTTACATATGTGTCGAAGCGCGTGATCACGTGTGTGGGAATAAAGAAAGAGGATTAGCGGTGATAGGGAATGGGGAATAGATAGGCTGCCCCTACCCCTCTCCCTTCCCGACACATTCTTCCCCCTCCCTGGCCTACCCCATCTGCATCCCCCCATCCCTCCCTCCCCCACACCTCTCTCCCCCTCCCCATCCCTCTCTCCTCCACCTCCCTCTCTCCTCCCCCTCTCCATCTCCCTCTCCTCACCCCTCTCCCTCCTCCAACCCCCATCCCTCTCTCCCCACCCCCTTCCCTCTACCCCCCTTCCCTCTCTTCCCCACCGCCTTTCCCCTACCCACTCTTCCCCCCTCCCTCCAGACTCTTCCCCTCTCTCCCTACCCCATCCTCCTCCCTCCCCTCTCTCCTCCCCTTCTCCATCCCCCTCTGCTCACCCCTCTCCCTCTCCTCCTACCACCCGATCCCTCTCCCTCCAACATCGGGTCGCAACATCGGAGGGCGGCAGCTTCGGCAGCTTCGACCGCCCCGGGACGCGGAGTTTGAACCGGCCCATTTGCGGTGCTCGGATTCAGCCGCGGGAATTCCACACCATCACCCGGCGGGGTCGCAACATCGGAGGCTTGGATTGCCTCTCCTCTCCCCCCTCTCCTCTCCCCCTCTCTTCCCCCTCTCCTCTCCCCCCCGCTCCTCCCCCCTCTCCTCTCCCCCTACCCCCTCTTTTTCTCCCCACCCTCCCCTCCCCCACCATTCCTCCCCCAAACTCCCTCCCCTCCACACACCCTACCCCTTCCCTCCTCCCTCCCCCTCCCTGCTCCCCACCTCCTCCCTCCCCTCCCTGCTCCCCACCTCACCCCCCTCTCAGCACCCCCTCTCTCTCCCCTCACTCTCACCCTCTCTCGCTCCTCCCCCACCTTTCTACCCTCACCCACTCTCCCTCTTGTCCTCCTCTCCAACCCCCCTATCCCTCTTGCCCCTCTCTCTGTGTCTCTGTCTCTCTCTCTGCCTCTGCCCCTTCTCTCTCTGCCCTCACTCTCTACCCCCACGCCACCTCTCTAGACGTGACTGCAAGTTGGGGGCTATGTGTCAGTAGATAGGGTGTTTATGGGGTAAAAGGAGCAAATTAATAATATTAATATAATATCAAGGGGGTAATTAGCTTGAGTGCGGGGGTAGTTAGTGTGTGTGACGCTGCATGCCGCCGCCGCCCCCCACAACCGCACGCTGGGGGAACAGACCCAACGGGTCTGCACTTGGTCTAGTATATATATATATACGGTTGTGGGGGGGGGGAGGGGGGGTAAGAGGCGGCATTCAGCGTCACACACACTAAATTATCCCCCCAGCCGCACACGGTAATTACCCCCCCTTGATATAATATTGATATTATTAATTTGCTCCTTTTACCCCATAACCACCGTATCTACTGACGCATAGCCCCCAACTTGCAGTCACATCTAGGGGGGGGGGGGGGGGGGTGAGAGTGAGGGTAGAGAGAGAAGGGGCAGAGGCAGAGAGAGAGACAGAAACACAGAGAGAGGGGCAAGAGGGAGAGGAGGGTGGGGTGGCAGAGAAGAGGAAGGGTGGGTGAGCGACGGGGGGAGGAGAGAGTGAGGGGGAGAGAGGGGGGTACTGAGAGGGGGTACTGAGAGGGGGGTTAGGTGGAGAGGTGGGAAGCAGGGAGGGGGGAGGCTGGAGGGTAGGGGGTGTGGAGGGGAGGTTGGTTTAGGGGAGGGAGGGTGGGGGAGGGGATGGAGGGGGAGAAAGAGAGAGGGGGGAGAGAGGATGTGCTGATGGGGGTGAGGTGGGGAGCAGGGAGGAGGAGGGAGGGTGGAGGGAAGGGGGTAGGAGTGTGTGGAGGGGAGGGGGGTTTAGAGGAGGGACGGTGGGGGAGGGGATGGAGTGGAGGAGGGGGAGAAAAAGAGGGGAGAGGAGAGGGGGAGGGGGGGAGGAGAGAGGGGGAGAGAGATGGGGCAGAGGAGAGGGGGAGAGGAGAGGGGGAGAGAGAGTGTGCTGAGAAGGGGGTGAGGTGAGGGGAGGGGGAGCAGGGAGGGTGGAGGGAAGGGGGTATGGGATGTGTGGAGGGGAGGGGGGTTTAGGGGTGGGACGGTGGGGGAGGGGAGGAGGGGGAGAAAAAGAGGGGGAGAGAGAGGTGGGAGAGGAGGGGGGGAGTGAGGGGGTGTACTGAGAGGGAGGTGAGGGGGTGGGGGGGGGAGGAGAGGAGGGGAAAGAGAGTGCCTTTTTATTTCAACCCAAACAACCATTTTCAGGCAGTGCTTTTTTACTTTAACCATATATTCATTTTCAAACCACATTAAGGGTACTTACTCACAGTTGTGTGGACATGTGTTCAGTGTTATTCACAGCTCAGAGAAACGGGACCCTCTGCCTTCCTCCATCTTGAAGAGACTGAATGAGGCACACCACTACCTGGTTTTATAGTCCCTCCCCCCTGCTGCCAGCGGGGGCAGCAGAGAGAATGGAGAATTATGTAAAATCATTAATATCTCTGTCATATTTCATCGACGGGAAGATCCTCGGCACACATACGGCGGAGGGGGGGGGGGGGGGGGGGGGGGCTCTGAACGAGGTGGCCAAAAATGACGGACATAGGTGGCGCCGTTCTCTCGGAAATCGCAGCACAGATCGCCAAAACTGGTCAAGAACAGACTTTTAGTAATATAGAGAAAGAGAGATCACGAGAGACAGAGAGATAAATAAATAAATAAATAAATATATATATATATATATACATATATATATATATAGAGAGATAGAGAGGGTTTAAGGGGAGCGGGTCGGTGATTGGCCGCCTAAAGGGCGGGAGGCACGACGAGTCGGTGACAGAAACCGTTTGGATTCAAACTTGTGGGAGAGATGATGGAGAGAAAACAATAATAGAGGGGAAGGATCTCTCTCTCTACCACGGCTCCTGTCCACGGGGCAGCCTCCACCTCTCTCCCCGCGCACTCGCTCTCGCTCCTCAGACCTAGGCTGCCATCGACCCGCCACCGCTCGACTCACCCGCCCACCTGGAGAACCATCTGTCATCCGCTCGCCCGCCTGGAGGACCATCTGTCATCCGCTCGCCCGCCTGGAGGACCGCTGGCTACCATCACGGAGTGATGTCGCTCTGCATCGTCCCGTTCTCCTTCACTCCCCCTCCTCTCCTTCCCTAACCTGTTCCCTCAATCCTTCTCCCCACCGGTCCCCTCAATCTCTCTTCCTTTCCCCTCTCACTCTTCCCTCAATCCCTCCCTCCTCTCTGCTCCTCCATCCGTCCACTCCTTTCGACCAACTCCTCCCTACTCACGTTCCTCGCTCCCTCCACCCCACGCTTGTTCACTCCCTTTACTCCCAGTGTTCCCTCATCCCTTGCTCCATCCATCCCTTCACTCCCTCCCTCCTCTCTAGCCCACCTCCCTTCTTCCTTCCTTCCCCCTATTATAGCCCTCATCAAGTGAGTTTATTGTCATGTGTCCCTGTATAGGACAACGAAATTCTTGCTTTGCTTAAGCACAGAGAAAATAGTAGGCATTTACTACAAACCAGATAAATGTGTCCATATACCATGATATAAATATATACACACATAAATAAATAAACTGATAAAGTGCAAATAACAGAAAATGGGTTATTAATAATCAGAGTTTCGTCCGAGCCAGGTTTAATAGCCTGATGGCTGTGGGGAGGTAGCTATTCCTGAACCTGGTTGTTGCAGTCTTCAGGCTCCTGTACCTTCTACCTGAAGGTTTCAGGGAGATGTGTGTGTGGCCAGGATGGTGTGGGTCTTTGATGATACTGCCAGCCTTTTTGAGGCAGTGACTGCGATAAATCCCCTCGATGGAAGGAAGGTCAGAGCCGATGATGGACTGGGCAGTGTTTACTACTTTTTGTAGTCTTTTCCTCTCCAGGGCGTTCTAACTGCCGAACCAAGCCACGATGCAACCGGTCAGTATGCTCTCGACTGTGCAACTGTAGAAGTTAGAGTCAGAATACAGAAGAGAGATCGAGCAACTGTCGATATGGTGCCAGCGCAATAACCTGGCCCTCAACACCAGCAAAACCAAGGAACTGATTGTGGACTTTGGAAGGAGTAGGAGGGGGACCCACAGTCCCATTTATACGGTTGAAAGGGTCAAGAGCTTCAAATTCCTGGGCGTGCACATCTCTCCACTTCCTCAGTGTTCCCTCACTCACTCCCCCTCTCTAGTCCTCCCACACACACATATTCCCTCACCCCCTTCAACGACTCACTCTCTGCTTCAGTTTGCAGCTTTATTTTATCTCAAAAATAAGGTGGGGAGGGGGGAAAGAGAGGGAGAGGAAATGAGAGGCTGGGTGAGAGAGAGGAGGGGAGAGAGAGAGAGAGTGGGAGAGAGAGGGGGGGGGGAGGGTGGGTAGGCTGGGGGGGAAGGGAAGAGAGGCCGGGGA
>JAWMAR010004830.1:0-39168 GCA_036785375.1 Leucoraja ocellata
ATTGTATGTGTCTTCCTTAGTGAAGACAGATCCGAAGTGCCTATTCAACTCCTCTGCCATTTCCTTGGTTTCCGTAATAATTGCACCCGTGTCTGCTTTCAAGGGACCCACATTTGACGTTGCTACATTTCCCTTAACATATCTAAAGACGTTTTTACTGTCCTTCTTTATGTTCCTGGCCAGCTTCCCTACGTACTAATGCATAAAAAGTGCGGGCGGCGTTTTATTGAGTGAAGCTGAATCAATAATGATCTTATCTCGAATTACTTTTGAACGACAGTTAATTTTAAGCTGCTTCCTCATATTTCAGTGGTTTCCCGACAATAAGAACGGATTTAACCGGAGATACATTTTAATATGTTGTCAACCTCCAGTGTTTACCTGAGCTAAATGGTTTCGGCAAGTTTCCTTCAACCAGTTCGGCTGCGGAGCAAAGATTACTGTCCACTTTCTAGGGATTTCCGAAAGAGTAGGTACTTCTCCCGCCGCCACGTTATTTTTCATGTGTAGGAAGGAACTGCAGATACTGGTTTAAACCGAAGATAGATAAAATAAACTGGAGTAACTCGGTGGATCAGTCAGCATCTCTGGAGAAAAGGAACATGTGACGCTTCGGGTCGAGATCCTTCTTCAGACCCTTGTTTAATGCCTGACGAATTAATGTTCTGAAATGGAGAAGCGGAGACTTTGGATATTCCAAAGACGCAATAAATACAGATTGCACATCATTTGGAAAACAACAATTGACCCTTCAGCAATTTTGTGTTTCAAGACAGCAGCACCAGGGTAGCGGGAGATGGTGGGCGGAAATATTGAATGGAACACAATCCTTGCTGTCCTGTAGACTCTGCAGAAACCTGTTGGGTATGAGAGGTTTAGAGGGATAGAGGCCAAATGTGAGACGAGGTCATCACCCAGCCTCCTGCACTGCAAAGAAAAAAACCTCAAACCTATCCACCTTCTTCTAACAACTCAAGCCTTCCAGGAAGGACCTAGCTTGGCATGAACAAGTTGCACCGAGGGGGCTTTTTCCGTGCTGTAACATTCTATGACCCCCCATAACCAAACCATGTACATCTCTCAGACTGGGTGCTATTCACGGAGATTGTGACAAAATCCCTGGTCTACAGGCAGGACACAAAGTTGGCGACGTATCGGATTCACAGGGACATTGACCACCCCCTCGCCTCTCAGAGTATTTTCCCCAAAAGTAAAATTGACTCGTGGAAAGTTTTAAAACATGTTTGATTTTTTACAAGTTACACGAGAACCTGCCGTTAGCGCCACGATGCACTAAGGTGCGTCCACTAGTGCCGTACGTTAATCGTATGTTATTACCACGAATTTTAACTCGGGTTTCCTCTTGTGTCAAGTCGCAACGTGAGAATCAGCTATTATAGCTTCTCACCGCTCCCATTGAGTGCCACTGTTTGCAGGGTGAAAGGTCAATCGGTCCCCTCTGCTCTAACAGACCTGTAACTCAGGATACAGACACAACAGCAGTGGGCGGGCAGCATCTCCATCAGGGAGGCTGCCAGAGTATACAGCCGGATATCCACCCATCTGCCAAGTAACCCCCCCTCCCCTGTATCCACCTATCACTTGTCAGGTCTTGGTCTGCCCTCCATCTCCTTCCCAGCTTTCTTTCCCCGACTCCATCATTCTGAACCAGGATTCTGACATGAAACATCACCTATCCCTGTCCTCCAGAGAAAGGGCCTGACCCGCTTATTTCCTCCAGCACTACCCAGCAGGATAGAGATGAGATAGAAATGCAGGTGGAAATGGCACGTGGAGTTTAATCTGGACAATAGATGTGTTGAGCTTTAGACAGTATTGCGTACAGTTTTGGTCTCCAAATCTGAGGAAGGACATTATTGCCATAGAGGGAGTGCAGAGTGCAGAGTGCAGAGACGGTTCACCAGACTGATTCCTGGGATGTCAGGACTGTCTTATGAAGAAAGACTGGATAGACTTGGTTTATACTCTCTAGAATTTAGAAGATTGAGAGGGGATCTTATAGAAACTTACAAAATTCTTAAGGGGTTGGACAGGCTAGATGCAGGAAGATTGTTCCCGATGTTAGGGAAGTCCAGGACAAGGGGTCACAGCTTAAGGATAAAGGGGAAATCCTTTAAAACCGAGATGAGAAGAACTTATTTCACACAGAGAGTGGTGAATCTCTGGAACTCTCTGTCACAGAGGGTAGTTGAGGCCAGTTCATTGGCTATATTTAAGAGGGAGTTAGATGTGGCCCTTGTGGCTAAGGGGATCAGGGGGTATGGAGAGAAGGCAGGTACGGGATACTGAGTTGGATGATCAGCCATGATCATATTGAATGGCGGTGCAGGCTCGAAGGGCCGAATGGCCTACTCCTGCACCTAATTTCTATGTTTCTATGTTTCTATGACAGCCATGTGTGAAATATAATGATACAATATATAGCCAATGTTTAAAGTGAGAGTGAAACATTTAAAAGGGACACAGACGGTGGTGTGTATGCGGAATCAACATCCAAAATGTAAAAGGTTGATACAATTTGAAGAGGTAAAGATAGGAAGGGTTTGCATGGATATGGGCCAGCACAGACAATGGAGACCAGCTGAGTTAGGCAATTTGGTCGGCATGGATGAGTTGGGTTGAAAAGTGTTTCCGTGTTGTTCAGACATACTGTAACTATGAGCCTTAGGGCATTGATGTAGAGGGGCGTGTGAGGGTGTAAGTTCATTGCTTCCTGAAAATGACAACACAAGTAGATGGAGTGCTGAAGATGATGTCCGGCATGTTTGCCTTCATCGGTTGGAGCATCGGTAGAAACGTTGGAAGGGCACACAGCGGATATATGTAACATTATTTAGAGCACATTTGGAGTATTAGAAACATAGAATCATAGAAAATAGATGCATGAGGAGGCCATTCGACCCTTCGAGCCAGCACCGCCATTCATTGTGATCATGGCTGATCATCCCCTATCAATAACCTGTGCCTGCCTTCTCCCCATATCCACTAGCTCCTAGAGCTCTATCTAATTCTCTCTTAAATCCATCCAGTGACCTGGCCTCCACTGCTCTCTGTGGCAGGGAATTTCATAAATTCACAACTCTCCGGGTGAAAATGTTTTTTCTCACCTCAATCTTAAATAACCTCCCCTTTATTCTAAGACTGCGGCCCCTGGTTCTGGACCCCCCCCCCCCCCCCCCCTCATCCTTCAAAACTCCAGTGAATAAAAGACTAGTTTTTTCAATATTTCGACATATGACAGTCCCGCCAATCTCCTGAATCAACGCTGCACTGCTTCAATCACAAGGATGTCCTTCCACAAATTAAGAGATCAAACCTGTACACAATACGCCAGATATGGTCTCACCAGAGCCCTATACAACTGCAGAAGAACCTCTTTACTCCTATACTGAATTCCTCTTGATATGAAGGCCAACATTCCATTAGCTTTCTTCACTGCCTGCTGTACCTGCACGCCAATTTTCAGTGACCGGTGTACAAGGACACCTAGGTCTTGCTGTACCTCCCCCTTACCTAACCTAACCCCATTGAGTTAATAATCTGCCCCCTTGTTTTTGCCGCCAAAGTGGATAACCTCACATATATATATATTATACTGCATCTGCGACGCATCTGCCCACTCACTCAACCTGTCCAGATCACCCTGCAACCTCCTAACATCCTCTTCACAGTTCACACTGCCACCCAGCTTTGTGTCATCCGCAAACTTGCCAGTGTTGGTCCTAATTCCCTCTTCCAAATCATTAATAGATATGGTAAATAGTTGCGGCCCCAAGTCAGGCTAACTGATCTGTAAATCCCCGTTTTCTCTCTCGCTCCTTTCCTGAAAAGTGGGATAACATGTCATGTTTTCCTCTAATCCACAGGAACTGAATCAGAATCTATTGAACATTGGAAAATTATTACCAATACATCCACTATTTCTAGATCCACCTCCGAGGACCCTGGGATTCAGACCATCAGGTCCTGGGGATTTATCATCCTTCAGTCCCATTAGCCTACCCAATACTATTTCTCGCCTAATGAAAATTTCGTTCAACTCCTCTACCCCGTAGATACTCTGTCCTCCAGCACATCTGGGAGATTGTTTGTGGCTTCCTTAGTGAAGACAGATCCGAAGTACCTATTCAACTCTTCTGCCATTTCCTTGTTGCTCATAATAATTTAACCCCTGTCTGCCTTCAAGGGACCCACATTTGACTTTGCTGCTCTTTTTCCCTTAACATATCTCAAGAAGCATTTACTGTCCTTCTTTATGTTCCTGGCCAGCTTCCCTTCGTACTTCATCTTTTCAGCCCGTATTGCCCGTAGTCAGTGTAAACACCAAGGTCATTGGATTATGTTACAAAAAATGTCCGTGTACTAACACATAAAATACTCCAAAACGGAGCATAAAACGTGCTGGCGGCGTTTTATTGAGTGAAGCTGAATCAATAATGATCTTATCTCGATTTACTTTTGAACGACAGTTCATTTTAAGTTGCTTCCTCATTTTTCAGTGGTTTCCCGATAATAAAAACGGGTTTAGCCGGAGATACATTTTAGTATGTTGTCAACCTCCCGTGTTTATCTGAGTAATATGTTTTCGCCAAATTTCCTTCAACCAGTTCGGCTGCGGAGCAAAGATTACTGTCCACTTTCTTGGAATTTCCGAAATAGTGGGTTCTTCTCCCGCCGTCGCGTTATTTTTTATGTGTAGGAAGGAACTGCACATACTAGTTTAAACCGAAGTTGGATAAAATAAACTGGAGTAACTCGGCGGATCAGTCAGCATCTCTGGAGAAAAGGAACATGTGACGCTTCGGGTCGAGGCTCTTCTTCAGACCCTTGTTTAATGCCTGATGAATAAATGTTCTGAAATGGATAAGCGGATACTTTGGATATTCCAAAGACGCAATAAATACAGATTGCACATAATTTGGAAAACAACTAGTGACCCTTTGCAATCTAAAATCAAACTTAACCCAGCAGCCAAATGCAGGGTGGCGATCCGAAACATGTTCTCCGCAGATGTTAATTCAGCAATTTTGTGTTTCAAGACAGCAGCACCAGGATAGCGGGATATGGTGGGGGGAAATATTGAATGGAACACAGGCCTTGCTGTCCTGTAGACTCTGCAGAAACCTGTTGGGTATGAGAAGTTTAGAGGGATTGAGGCCAAATGTGAGACGAGGTCATCACTCAGTCTCCTGCACTGCAAAGAAAAAAACCTCAAACCTATCCACCTTATTCTTGCAACTTCAGGAAGGACCTCCAGGAAGGACCTAGCTTGGCATGAACAAGTTGCACCGAGGGGACTTGTTCCGTGCTGTAACACTCTATGACTCCCCATAACCAAACCATGTAAATCTCTCAGAGCGGGAACCATTCTTGAAGCGCACGGAGATTGTGACAGATTGTGTCCACGTCAACCATCGATTACCCGAACCCAATTTCTCGTTGATCCCACTTTCGCATCCCACACACTAGTGGCAATTTACAGAAGTCAATGGACCCTCAAACCTGTGCGTCTTTGGAAGTTTGCTACTCCACTTTGCTGTTCACAATGATTATGAATTAACCCCCCCCCCCCCCCCCCGGTCTCACGCACGTGGAATTAGTTATTCTACATACACGGTTTAAAGACCCATATCAGGTTTACCGCTTAATTTTCAATTCATCTCACCCCCAATCCCAAAGAAAATCACTGCACAGTTGATTTTTAAAGAAAATGTGCCTTACGGGGACTGCAAAGACTTAATAATGTTGCTACATACACTTCAGTAGTATATAACTGTATATTTAAATCAAACATCAACATAAAATGGATTTGACACAAAGGTTCACTGTCACCATTTTAATATGGTAGTAAAAACAGACGAGAAACATGTAGAGTGTATATAGTAATGTCGACAAATGATAGTGAACGACAATCTTCTGTTTGAGTGATGTAAACCAACCTGTGCCCTGACAGGGATTACACCAGGCATTTATCTATTCCATCCTACCATTGAATTATTATTTGAGGACATTCACACCATGCCACACATTACCAATGCAGGTCGACCTAATTTCAGTGTTTAGTTACAACAGGCAAATTACTTAAACATTCTTAAATATTGTCAGATAATTTATTAACCCGGGGGCTGTAAGTGGAAACAAATGGAAAGTATATTTAGAACATAAACCCAGAAAAATAATTGTTTTACCCAAAGAGTGACACATGTTTGAAATAATCCTGTAACAGAGAAGAGTCCAAATGAAATCATGATAGTTGTAAACTCACGAGCCACTAAGGTAAACGCACGGGCCACTACGTTCCTACAACGTGTTTAAATGTTTCAATTTTTAACTTCAAAAGTACATTTTACTCGTGGAAAACGTTAAACATGTTTGAATTTTTTCAAGAGTTATCAAGTTTCACGGATATCTGCCGTGAGCGCCACAAGTCGCTAAGTTGTGTCCACGAGGTAGGAGTGGCGGCGCCGAACCGCAGCGGCTCGACTACAGTCGTCTGTCTTTTTTAATTTTTGTCTTGTTAAATTCATGTCTTTGAGTCGGTTTTTATTAAGTTTTAAGCTGTGTATATGTGGGGGGTGGGGGCTGTGGGGACACCGTTAATATCTTCCCTGTGCAGGGACCCGACTATTCCCTGACGGGTCTCGGATGTCGTTGGGCCGGCGGCGACCTCCGGCCGGGACTAACATGAGGTCTCCAGTTGCAGAGCCTGCGGAACGGACATCGCGGAGCTGGCCAACTTTGGAACGGGAAGAGCTGTGGTGGCGCGCGGCTGCGACCCGACTTTTGGAGTTCGGAGACCCGCAGGCCGCAAACCCGGTGGACGGGAACATCGGGAGCTCGCAGGTCCCTGGTGGGAGACTGCTTTTCCGAGCTCCGCAACGGCGACTTCTCCCGCTGGAATCGCGGGTTTAAGGACATGGAGCCGGGGCCTAACATCACCCGGCGTGGCTTAAACGGCCTCAGGACTTACCATCGCCCGCCGGGGGCTTTAACATCGGAGCCCCAGTTCGCCTCGACACTGCAGTTGGACTGCTGGGTCACGGGAGAAGGAACAAAGGGAAGTGATAAAGACTTAGCCTTCACAGTGAGCAGATGTTGGAGACTCACTGTGATGGATGTTTATGTAAAACTGTGTTAAGTGTGGGTCTTGGATTGTGTTGTAATGTTAAACTGTAGAAATTGAATTTCGTTCAAACCCAGGTTTGAATGACAATAAATAGCATTCTATTCGAGTTCCGATCTTCCCGCTACGTTAATTGTACGTGATTACCACGATTTAACTTTGTTTTAAACTCGGTGTACCTCGTGGGTGAGCTTGCATAGTGTGACAGGTCAAGCTTCCCCCTCACCTAAAACCTTTACCCTCTGGTTCTTGATTCCCCTTCCCTGGGAAAAGACCGATGTATTCCACTCATGATTTTATTCTCCTCTATAAGATCACCCCTCATCCTCCTGCACTACAAATAATAAAATCCTAGCCTGACCCACGACTCCGTATAGTTCAGGCCCTCGAGTCCTGGCAACATCCATGTAAATCTTCCATGGTGTTTTGTGTTCCATGATGTTTGTGTGAATTGAATTGTTTGTGTATCTTGTATGAATAGTTTTGTCTGTATGGCTGTAGAAACGGAGATTCGTTTGAGCCTCACTGTGGATCACATGCCCGATATATATATTGATTGATTGATATTGATTGATATGCACCTGTTCCAGCTGATAGCGAGGAACATCTGTGGAGAGAGACATCTCTGGAGAAAGGAGATGGGTGATGTTTCGGGTCGGGATCAGTCTGAAGATAGGTCCTGAGCCGAAACATCTCATATCCCTTTCCACCAAATATGCTGCCTGACCTGCAGAGTTACCCCAGCACTTTGTGTCTATCTACGAGCAAATTGTCCAACTTTAGAAGTGGTGACTTGGCCAAGGCCCCGTTTCGCTGCTATGTCACTCTAACTGGGTTAGGCAGGAAACGGGTTGACGTTAGGTGGAGAGAGCAGAGAGATAGTGTGAGATGGGGTGGAGAGAGATGAGAGCAAGAGTGGGGAGAGAGATGAGAGCAAGTGTGGGGCGAGAGGGGAGAGAGGGGGAGCGGGGAGTGAAGAGGGGAGAGTGGGAGAGATGGTGGTGAGACGGGGAGAGAGGGAGAGAGAGGGGAGGGAGGGGAGAGAGGGAGAGAGAGGGGAGAGAGAGTGGGTCCCTCAGATGGTCACGTCGCAGTTTATTTATTTATGGTTTTGACATCGGTTGGAAGCTGCATACTATATCTCGTTGCACTGATGCACAATGACAATAAAATATTATTATTATTATTATTATTATTATTATTATTATTATTATTATTATTATTATTATTATTATTTATTGTGAGAAAAGGGTTAATATGGATGGTTGATTTATACTAGAACTCTGAAAAATATAACTTAGAAAGAAATGAGCTGTCAGCAGAAGCCAGACTGCTGGTAGAATAAAGTAACAATATGCAGAACAGAGAGAAATTCTAGCTAAAGAAAGTAACAAAGATAAAAACTCCAGCCGAAGCCTTAGGAGTCTTTGACGTCAGGAGATGGTCCGAGACGTTCCTGGACATTCTCGTGGGAATTTGGGCTTTATGTTATGATTGGACGAAACTCGATGGGGAGACATGAGGTAGTGACCATAGTGAAGAAAGGTATAAAGATAGAAATCATCTCCATCTTCGGTGTGCCTCTAGGGGACACCAGAGGAGTTGCACCTATTCTGCAGAATATGAAATTAATAAAAACACTTCTTTATCTGAATTTGTCTCAAGAGCATTTGTGATAGTTGAATCTCACAACTTGGGGGCTCGTTTCCGAGATCCAATACTCTGGACAGCTGACGGGAGTAGACGGACGAAGGGAAGGTGCACCATGCTGAGTTCAGCGGTCTCAGACTCCTTGCTTGCCGTCAGCTGTTTAAGCAGTAGTATCCGGATCACACAGAGACTCGGCAAAGAAGTGGAAGTAGTTGGAAATCGCGAAAAATCAATCGAGCAATTCCAGTGCATGGCACCCAGGTAGGAAAATGACTATTAAGTACTTCCTGGGCAATTGAGAATGATGAACACGGTATGATGAACACGTATTAAGAATATATAAGACCTTGTACGGGCAAGGCAGATATGATGAACACCGTATTGAGAATATGATGAACATGGTATTAAGAATATGATTATGATAAATAAGGTAATTAAACACGGTGTTAAGAAAAAGAGAGGGGAAAAGGCTGTGGGCCAAATCCCCGCATTCTGCCCAATAGTCCGTTGTGGCAAATGCTGGACCCTGGAGGGCAGGAAATGCCCAGGGGTTGGAGAAGCCAACAATGATAAGGTATAGTCCGTTGGGGGCAAATGCAGAGCCGGAGGGAGCCAAAATACCAAAAGGAAAGAGAAGACAGGGGCCGGGGTGGACGAAGATCACCCGGCCAACAGGACGGGGAGTCAAAGGGCAGAAGGGGGAGATAAGAAGTTCTGTAGAAATTAGGTCTGACAAGAACAGTTAGATCAATTCATTTTCACAGAAGTGAAAAGCAAGTAGTAAAGATTATGTTGCAGGCAGTAGTAAAACAGCAAATAAGGAACAGAGAGAGACAGAATGATGAGGGAGTTACATCCGAAAGTAGCAGATAAGAAGACGGCAAAGGCCGGGGACAAGAGTGCAGGACAGGGAGAAAACATAAAATGAATAATCTATTTGAAGTAAGAACGGAACGAATGTGATTTGTATGTAAAAACCGGTTTGGAACGATTAGTTGTAAGATGAAAGGTTGGAATGAGCAAGTTGTAAAATTGAACACAGACGCCCCCCCCGTGGCGGGGGCGAGTATTTCCACTGTAGTTAAAATTACTGCTAGCCGTGGGGGATTGCGAACAAGCTCTTTGTATCCTCGTAACCTGAAAAAGGGAAGTTGTAACAATCAGCTTTTGATTTTCTTTTAATTGTTTCTTCATGTTCTTTTAGATTTCTTGTTTAGATTTAGATGGACCAGGAAGAAGGACCCTTTAAACCTGAAGACAAGGTGTATGTATGAGTTTTCTAAATCACCGACCGATGTTCGTTTAGAGGTTGAGATACCTAGTACGATTTCAATAATTACACGAGGGCTGTCCCACAGGTACGAATAGATAATAGCCCTGAGGTAAGTGAACAGGTGGACAAAGAAGAGTAGAGTTTTAACAAGAACTTGTTTGACATCAGAGGTGGGAAATATTGGAAAGGATACTAAAGACAATATTATAGGAATTTGGACAAATAGGGTAGGATTAGGAAGAATTAGCATGGATTTGTGATTGTGATATTTGACTAATCTTGATTTTTCTTAAAAGAGGTTATTAGGAAAATTGATGAGGTTAAAGTGGTGAACTTCAGTAAGGCCTTTGACAAGGTTCAATAAAGGGAATAAGGTTGGTTAAGAAGCGGTTAGTAAGGAATTGCAAGATGGATTAAAAAGTGGCTGTATGGGAAATGTACAGAGAGATTTAGGTCATTTGGAAGAGTGGGTTGAAACATGACAGATGGGTTTAATGTTGATAAGTGTGAGGTGATACATCTTGGCAGGACAAATTCAAATTAGACTTACATGGTAAATGATTGTGAATTGAGGAATGAAGTTGAACAGAGGGATCTAGGAATAACTGTGCATAATTCCCTGAAGGTGGAATCTCGTGTAGAAAGGATGGTAAAGAAAGATTTTGGTGTGTTGGCCTTTATAAATCAGAGCATTGTGTATAGAAGTTGGGTTGTAATGTTAAATTGTACAAGGTATTGGTGAGGTCAATTGTGGAGTATGGTGTATAATTTTGGCAGGCATAATTATAGGAAAAAGGTTAACAAAATAGAGAGTACAGAGGAGATCAATTAGAATGTTGACTGGGTTTCAGCAACTAAGATAAGAGAAAGGTTGAGCAAGTTAGGTCATTATTATTTGGGAAAGATAGAAGAAATACCCACCATGGTAGTGATGTTTTCTTAAGGAACTGTTTACTGGCAGTATCTCATTCTATTACAGAATTAAAAACCAAGGGGCTGCTGGCACAGGGTCCCCATCTCGACTTGCCAATCCATTCTGTGAAAGCAGAGAACTGGGATCTTGTAAAATCATGGAAGGCAGAAAAGCTGCAACCTAAGTGGACTGGACCCTACCTTGTGTTATTAATCACCGAGACAGCATTACGAACAAAAGAAAAAGGGTGGACACACGCAAACCGATTTAAGGGTCCTGTGGAGGCCCCACCGGACAATATCAGCCCGTAGACTGTGCGTGAAGGGAAGGAACCATTGACTTTGTGCCTATTCGGATGTTGTATCATTCCCTGCGCTGGCCTTCAGAAAACACTGTATGACTAGCGAGAGGAGGATATGGAGGCGAAGAATCTGCTGCTAGCACTAGAAAAGGAAGATATAGTATAAATCAAAAGATGCGTAGCAAAAAGAAAAATGGTGGATTGTGAGAAAAGGGTTAATAGGGATGGTTGATTTATACTAGAACTCTGAAAAATATAACTTAGAAAGAAATGAGCTGTCAGCAGAAGACAGACTGCTGGTAGAATAAAATAACAATATACAGAACAGAGAGAAATTCTAGATAAAGAAAGTAACAAAGATAAAAACTCCAGCAGAAGCCTTTGACGTCAGGAGATGGTCCGAGACGTTCCTGGACATTCTCGTGGGAATGTGGGCTTTATGTTATGATTGGACGAAGCTCGATGGGGAGACATGAGGTAGTGACCATAGTGAAGAAAGGTATAAAGATAGAAAGCATTTCCATCTTCCTTGTGCCTCTAGGGGACATCAGAGGAGAGGCATCTATTCTGCAGAATATGAAATTAATAAAAACACTTCTTTGTCTGAATTTGTCTCATGAGCATTTGTGCTAGTTGAATCTCACAATTATAATTATATTTATTATTATTATTATTATTATTATTATTATTATTATTATTATTATTATTATTATTATTATTATTATTATTATTATTATTATTATTATTATTATTATTATTCCTTCTCTGTCCTGAGGTACTCACCTGTTTAATAAAAACTACTATTATTCCGGTAGCGATAAAAGCAAGACCTCGTGCCTCAAAGGCTAGTGTGCATTGACCTTAACATCCACCATTATGCCATAATTCCAGAGGCTGATGACGGAATGCATTAAATCCAGATTACCAACAAGCACTCATCCAATGCATTTCGCCGACCGCCACAACAGACCCGAGGCTGATGCCATCTCCCTGACACTACACCTGGATAAGAGAAAAATCCACGCCAGCCATCTAGTGCTCTATTTCCAATACCATTATCCCATCATAACTCATCTCAACACTCAATCATGCGGTGAATAAAGTGGTTGATTGGTTGAAACAAAACATTAAGTTTGGTTAACGACCATGACAGGACTCGAACCTGCAATCTTCTGATATCATCGGATCAAGCGCCGAAGTCAGACGCCTTATCCATTAGGCCACACGGTCCCTTCCCGTTGAAAGATCGTGTTTGAAGATCCCAGGGAAAGCAATGGGAATAATTGTGCGGCCGGTGTCGTGTTGAACACGAGAAGGAAATGATGTAACAACACAGATTGTGTAGGAAGGAACTGCCGATGCTGGTTTAAAACGAAGGTAGACACAAAATGCTGCCTATCCCGCTGAGTTAGTCCAGCATTTTATGTCTAACAACACAGATTGTTGTGTTTCAACATGAGGTTTTAACAACACAGATATTACAGTGGTTGAAGTGGTGCGCCACGCATAATGTGTCCGTGACGGCACTAGGAGAAATCGCAATTGAAATGATTTTTAGGAGCCTAGGAATTTACAATCGCCCGTGTTTTTTCCTCAACGCTATAGTGCGGCCATGCTCTCTATGGTGCGATGTACGGAGTGAACTGTTTCAAGGTCAAGACGTATTCTGAGTGGAATGGATTTCTTGAGGCAAACACATGTTTTCTTCTCTGTTGGCCATCTGAATCACCAAACTGTTTCCCTCGTGTAAGTCACAGTGTTATGATGATATTCCAAAACCATGTAAAAGGCAATACCCTGTGTGGCGGAATGATCTTTACGCTGCAAAATTATTTGCGTATATCCCCCTCTGATAAGCTTCAGCTTCTGAAGGAAAGTCGTTTTCCCTGTTTATTGGCTGCAAAGCGAGAACAGGCAACGTTGATAGTATTAGCGTAGGACCCCCGGTGCACGTAATGCATTCCTTGCTCGATTTGACCAGAAGTCCAACGGGGCGATAACATCTGTCCCATCAGACGGAGTGTGCCATTTTCCCCGAGTCACAGTTGCAAAAGTAAGATATGCCTTCCTGCGGGTTAAAATCGCAGAAAGCAACTGATTCGCACGGAGTTCTTGGCCTCCACCGTAGGAACTGCTAAAACCAAATAGAGCAGTGGGTCTTAACCTGGGGTCGTGACCCCTCGTTTGGGGGGGCTTTCCGGGGGTCATGAAGTCATAAATAACATATCATTTTGTTGAACCCATTTTTAGGAACCTTAACAAAGGTACATACCAGACAGTACTTTGTTCGCGTCTGCGCGTACCTATACGCACATGAACTGTGTGTGTTGTGAATCATATCTGCCAAGAAGCGCACGTATAGTGAAGCATTTCTCAAGTTCGGCTTCATATGCATTGTTCAAAAATCCGTGGTCAAGCCGCATTGTGGTCTCTATAACCATATAACCATATAACAATTATAGCACGGAAACAGGCCATCTCGGCCCTACAATTCCGTGACGAACAACTTTCTTCCCTTAGTCCCACCTGCCTGCACTCATACCATAACCCTCCATTCCCTTCTCATCCATATGCCTATCCAATTTATTTTTAAATGATACCAACGAACCTGCCTCCACCACTTCCACTGGAAGCTCATTCCACACTGCTACCATTCTCTGAGTAAAGACGTTCCCCCTCATGTTACCCCTAAACATCTGTCCCTTAATTCTGAAGTCATCTCCTCTTGTTTGAATCTTCCTTATTCTCAAAGGGAAAAGCTGATCCACATCAACTCTGTCTATCCCTCCCATCATTTTAAATACCTCTACCAAGTCCCCCCTTAACCAGGTGCCAAGGATTTTAGCCACGAGAGCTTGAAGCCCAGCAAACCCAAGATCCATTTGGAGTCTTGTCACAGCGACCTGGCGGGGAAGGGCGCGGACTATTTCAAACTAAAACAAGCCGCACTTAAGGATTCCGGCATCGGTTCGACGGGTCACTGCTCTCGTCCCAATGCAGCAACGCTGGAGGATTCATACCGGATTGCTTATCGAATCGCACAGACTAAGGAACCTCACACCATCGGTGAGGAGCTTATCAAGCCAAGCCTTCTTGAAGCAGCGAACATGATGCTGGGCGAACAGCAGTCAAACACGTTCAGACACATTTCTCTTTCAAAAGCCGAATCTTGTTCCCAACTGCTGCCTTGAGGCACGAGGTCTTGTTGCCTTGTCCCCAACTGCTAGTCTACGTTCGTTACTTCAATGGAGAAACCATGACGCAGAAGGTTAAGGGGGGACTTGATAGATGTCTTTAAAACGATGAGAGGGATAGACAGAGTTGACGTGGATAAGCTTTTATCGCTGAAACTAGGGAAGATTCAAACAAGGGGACATGACTTGAGAATTAAGGGACAGAAGTTTAGGCGTAACATGACGGGGAACTTTTTTACTCAGAGAGTGGTGGCTGTGTGGAATGAGCTTCCAGTGAAAGTGGTGGAGGCAGGTTCGTTTTTATCATTTAAAAATAAATTGGATAGTTATATGGACGGGAAAGGAATGGAGGGGTATGGTCTGAGCGCAGGTTTATAGGACTAGGGGAGAATACGTGTTCGGCACGGACTATAAGGGTCGAGATTGCCTGTTTCCGTGCGGTAATTGTTATATGGTTATATGGTTATATGAATGAGGAGAGCCCACGAAGCCATTGGACACTACCACTTGGGGAGAAGATGTGTTCAGAATGCTGGAAGCCTTCCTCATCAAACATGAGCTTGACTGGGAACGACTTGTCGAATGTGTACAGATAGGGCACCTCCCATGGTCGGATGCAGATCCTGCTTCAAAGCCTTCGTGAAGGATGTCACTCCCCATGTCTCCTTCGCCCACTGCATGATACATCGCCAGGTTTTAGCGATGAAGACTCTCCCTCCTGGTCTTCGACAAGTGCTTTCAGATGTGGTGAAGATTGTGAATTCTTCCAAGGGAGCGCAACAAACTGAAGAATCTTCAAAGCGTTGTGTGAAGAAATGGGAGCCGATTGCACTATTCTGATCTTCCTCACAGAGAAGAGCTGACTTTCGCGTGATAAAGTTCTCAATCTTTGTAGGGTGTACTGAAAAGGAGAATCAGCTTCATGAAAAGATGCAGGATGGACTGTTCGTCATGAAGGTTGCTAACTTGGCGCTCTTCTTCGCCAAGGTGAATTCCTTTAACCCCCCCATGTAACACACTGCTGGTGACAAAGTAGCAGCATTCGGGGGGAAAGTTCAACTTTATAACCATATAACCATATAACAATTACAGCACGGAAACAGGCCATCTCGGCCCTACAAGTCCGTGCCGAAAAACGTTTTTCCCTTAGTCCTACCTGCCTGCACTAATACCACAACCCTCCATTCCCTTCTCATCCATATGCCTACCCAATTTATTTTTAAATGATACCAACGAACCTGCCTCCACCACTTCCACTGGAAGCTCATTCCACACCGCTACCACTCTCTGAGTAAAGAAGTTCCCCCTCATGGTATCCTTAAACTTCTGTCCCTTAATTCTGAAGTCCTGTCCTCTTGTTTGTATCGTCCATATTTTCAAAGGGAAAAGCTGATCCACATCAACTCTGTCTATCCCTCTCATCATTTTAAAGACCTCTATCAAGTCCCTCCTTAACGTTCTGTGTTCCAGAGAATAAAGACTTAACTTATTCAACCTTTCTCTGTAACTTAGTTGTTTAAACCCAGGCAACATTCTAGTAAATCTCCTCTGCACTCTCTCTATATTGTTGACATCCTTCCTATAATTGGGCGACCAAAATTGTACACCATACTCCAGATTTGGTCTCACCAATGCCTTGTACAATTTTAACATTACATCCCAGCTTCTATACTCAATGCTCTGATTTATAAAGGCTAGCATACCAAAAGCTTTCTTTACCACCCTATCTATATGAGATTCCACCTTCAAGGAACTATGCACGGTTATTCCCAGATCCCTCTGTTTGTATTCTTCAATTCCCTACCATTTACCATGTACGTCCTATTTTGATTTGTCCTGCCAAGGTGTAGCACCTCACATTTATCAGCATTAAACTCCATCTGCAATCTTTCAGCCCATTCTTCCAAATGGCCTAAATCACTCTGGAGACTTTGGAAATCCTCTTCATTATCCACAACACCCCCTATCTTGGTATCATCTGCATACTTACTAATCCAATTTACCACACCTTCATCCAGATCATTGATGTACATGACAAACAACAAAGGACCCAACACCGATCCCCGAGGCACCCCACTAGTCACATGCCTCCAACCCGACAAACAACCATCCACCATTACTCTCTGGCTTCTCCCATTCAGCCACTGTTGAATCCATCTTGCTGCTCCTGCATTTATACCCAACAGTTGAACCTTCTTCACCAATCTTCCATGAGGAACCTTGTCAAAGGCCTTGCTAAAGTAATATAGACAACATCCACTGCTTTACCCTCGTCAATTTCCCTAGTAACCTCTACAAAAAATTCAAGCAGATTAGTCAAACATGACCTTCCAGGCACAAATCCATGCTGACTGTTCCTAATCAGACCCTGTTTATCCAGATGCTTATATATATATTATCTCTAAGTATCTTTTCCATTAATTTGCCCACCACTGAAGTCAAACTAACAGGCCTATAGTTGCTAGGTTTGCTCTTAGAACCCTTTTTAAACTATGGAACAACATGCGCAGTACGCCAATCCTCGGGGACTATTCCCGTTTCTAATGACATCTGAAATATTTCTGTCATAGCCCCGGCTATTTCTACACTAACTTCCCCCAATGTCCTAGGGAATATCCTGTCAGGACCTGGAGACTTATCCACTTTTATATTTTTCAAAAGTGTCAGTACTTCTTTTACTTTGAACCTCATAGTATCCATAGCTACTCTATTAGTTTCCCTTACCTCACATAATTCAATATCCTTCTCCTTGGTGTATACGGAAGAAAATAAATTGTTCAATATCTCCCCCATCTCTTTTGGCTCTGCAGATAGCTGTCCACTCTGTCTCTCCAATGGACCAATTTGATCCCTCGTTATCCTTTTGCTATTAATATAGCTGTAGAAACCCTTTGGATTTACTTTCACCTTACTGCCAAAGCAACCTCATAGCTTCTTTTAGCTTTTCTAATTTCTTCCTCAAGATTATTTTTACATTCCTTGTACTCTCCAAGCACCTTATTTACTTCATGTTGCCTATAATTATTGTAGATCTCCCTCTTTTTCCGAACAAGATGTCCAATTTCCCTTGAAAACCAGGGCTCTTTCCAATTGTTACTGTTTCCTTTCAACCGAACAGGAACATAAAGATTCTGTACTCTTTAAATTTCCCCTTTAAATGTCCTCCATTTCTCTTCTACATCTTTCCCATAAAACAAAACTTTAACAGAGAAGAGTCCAGGACGGTGACACGATTATCTTCTCTGAGGTGACGACTCTCCAGATACTGAATGCCACTTCCACGAGGAGATCTCAACGCGCCGTCTGGCAATTAGTGAAGCTTTGAACTTTACTTCCCCGGAGTGGACGACCGCTGTCGTAATGAGTGCAACATCGCACGCTTTTTCCATTGAGGACGGTGCCATCAGTGATACTAACGTGGCCGCTAAGGTTGAATTTTACCGAATTCGTGAAGATGCGCAACTCAAGAGTAACTTCATGGAACAGGAGTTCGCCACGTTTTGGCTGAAAGTTAAGGACTGTCCTGTTCTTTCGACGAGGGCCATGAAAGAACAGGACCTATTGGTCCAGTCCCCCTCAACGTATCGCTGTATGGCTGGATTCTCAACCAAGGTAACTCTGAAAACGGTGGCACGCAAATAGGCTTGTGATCGACGCTGACATGATGCGCTGCCTGTCGAGCATTCCTCCTCGTTTTGATCGCCTGATGGCTGCGAAGCAATTTCAGCCGTCTCATTGACTGAGTATTAGCAGATATGTTTTAATAAATCGGGCTGTTTTGTATTTCAATTTTTGTTTCGGGGGTCACGGTACTGACCAAGATTGTCTGATGGGGTCGTGGGGCCAAAAAAGTTATGAACCACTGAACTAGAGGGAGTGTTCACGGACAAATGTAATCTCTTCCTACTCTGTCCTGAGGTACCCACCTGCTTCACAAATACTACTATTATTCCGGAAGCGATAAAAGCAAGACCTCGTATCTCAAAGGCTAGTGTGCATTGACCTTAACATACACCATTATGACACAATTCCAATGGCTGATGGTGTAACGCATTAAATCCAGATTACCAACTAACATTCGTCCAATGCAGTTCGCCGACCGTCACAGCAGATCCGAGGCTGATGCCATCTCCCTGACACTACACCTGGATAAGAGATAAATCCACGCCAGCCATCTAGTGCTCTATTTTCAATACCATTATCCTATCATTACTCATCTCAACACTCAACACTCAATGATACGGTGAATAAAGTGGTTGATTGGTTGAAACAAAACATTCAGTTTGGTAAACGACCATGACAGGACTCGAACCTGCAATCTTCTGATATCATCGCATCAAGCACCGAAGTCAGACGCCTTATCCATTAGGCAACACGGTCCCTTCCCTTTGAAAGATCGTGTTTGAAGATCCCAGGGAAAGCAATGGGAATAATTGTGCGGCCGGTGTCGTGCAGAACACGAGAAGGAAATGATGTAACAACACAGATTGTGTAGGAAGGAACTGCAGATGCTGGTTTAAAACGAAGATAGACACAAAATGCTGCCTATCCCGCTGAGTTACTCCAGCATGTTATATCTAACAACACAGATTGTTGTGTTTCAACATGAGGTTTTAACAACACATATAATTACAGTGTTTGAAATGACGTGCCGCGCAGAATGCGTCCGTGACGGCACTAGGAGAAATCGCATTTGAACTGATTTTTAGGAGCCGAATCTACAATCGCCCTGTTTTGCCTCACCGCTATAGTGCGGCCATGTTCTCCGTGGTGCGATGTACGGATTGTTTCAAGGTCAAGACGTATTCTGAGTGGAATGGACATCTTGAGGCAAACACATATTTTCATCGTTGTTGGGCGTCTGAATCACCAAACTGTATCCCTCAAGTAAGTCACAGTGTTATGATGACGTTCCAAAACCATGTAAAAGGCAATATCCTGTGCGGTGGAATGATTTCTACGCTGCATAATTAGTTGTTTATATCACCCTCCGATAAGCTTCAGCTTCTGAAGGAAAGTCATTTTTCCCTGTTCTATTATTGGCTGCAAAGCGAGATCAGGCAACGTTGATAGTAATAGCGTCGCCCTCCCCAGTGAACGTAATGCATTCGTTGCTGGATTTGAGCAGAGGTCCAACGGGATGATAACATCTGTGCCATCAGACGGAGTGTGCTGGGGGAACAGCAGTCAAACAAGTCCAGCCACATTTCTCTTTTAAACGTCGAATCTCGGTTATGAGTAATGATATTCTGCTGCAAGCAGTGATCGCTGTGAAGAGCAGACCAGCATATTCACTGCAACTGGATGAGTTAACAGATGTTGCTTTTTCATAACTGATAGTCTACGTTCGTTACCTCGATGGAGAAGCCATGAAGGAGGAGTACATGTTTTCGGAGCCATTGACCACTACCACTTGTGGAGAAGATGTGTTCAGAATGCTGGAAGCCTTCCTCATCAAACATGAGCCTGGCTGGGAACGACTTGTCGGGTGAGTAGATGGGGCACCTCCCATGGTCGGAATCAGATCTGTCACCAAAGCCTTTGTGAAGGATATCACTCCCCATTTCTCCTTCACCCACTGCATGATACATCGCCAGGATTTAGCGATGAAGCCTCTACCTCCTGTAGGGCCGGATTTAGATGAAGAGAGGCCCTAGGCTGTTCCACTTGTGAGGCCCCTCCCAATCTCCCACCCCCACGACTAGAGGAAGATCGTCCACCAGATTGACACCGATTTGCAGCCGAGCGTGGCCAATGAGATAAGGGGCTGGAAAGCTGCACTTATTTATTTATTGATTTATCGACAGTGCTAGTGACGAGATATTGGTTTAAAATACAATTATTCTGAAATGGAGGGCAAGGAAAAATACTGAAGATCTATTTAGAGGCTACAATGCGTTGTGACAGCATATGTAAGAAAGGCCTATGAAAGTGTCAAAAATATTATACACCTTGCAGGGCTCTCACTTAATGTTGTTTCTCTGTTGTCAGCCGGGCAACCTCGGCAGCTTTTTAAGTTGCCAAATGATAGTTTAGGTGGTAATTTAAGACGGTTTGCATGATGCGTGCGATAATGTGCTCGGACGAAGTGCGTAGTTACCAGTCGGAATTTGGCTCAAGGAAGCATTCACATATTATTTCTGCTACAAATAAAGTCGCAATCTAAACATATTCACCAATCAAGACATGATATATACCACAATGACATGCAGCAAAATTATAATACAGTATCTCAACTCTTTTTACACGTTGCAATTAATGCAATTTCTATTATTTATTTCCTCTTCCAAACAAAAATGTGGTTGGATTATTCAGCGTTTGATCAACCTCGGTGAGACACCTGCACTCAGTTCGCAATAACAAACCTGATCTGCCGGTGGCTCAACACTTCAACACCCCATCCCATTCCAAATCCGACCTTTTTTGTCCTGGGCCACCTCCATGGTCAGAGTGAGGCCCACCGCATATTGGAGGATCAGCACCTCATATTTGCTTGGGTAATTTACACCCCAGCGGTATTAACATTGGCTTCTCTAACTTCAGGTAGTCCTTGCTTTCTCCCTCCTCTACAATTTCCAGCTCTCCCACAGCCTACTGTCTCCGCCTCGTCCTTTATTTCTCGTGTCCCACCCCCCGACATCAATCTGAAGAAGGGTTTCGACCCGAAACGTCGTCTATTCCTTCTCTCCATAGATGCTGCCTTACCCACTGATTTTCTCCAGCCTTTTTGTCTACCGATGGGATCCCACCACTGGCCACATCTTCCCATCTCCTCCCTTGTTGGCTTTCTGCGGAGACCGCTCCCTCCGTAACTCCCTGGTTAATTCGTCCCTTCCCACACAAACCACCCCCTCTCCTGGCACTTTCCTTTGCAACCGCAGGAAATGGTACACTTGTCGCTTTACCCCCCCCCCCCCCCCCCCCCCACCTTTACTCCATCCAAGTACCCAAGCAGTCTTTCCAGGTGCGGCAGAGATTCACCTGCACCTCTATCCTCATCTATTACACCCACTGCTCTAGTTGTCAGCTGCTCTACATTGGTGAGACCAAGCGTAGGTTTGGCGATCTCTTCGCCCAACACCCACTCTCGGTCCGCAATAACCAACCTGATCTCCCAGTGGCTCAGCACTTCAACTCCCCTCCCATTTCGAACCCGACCTTTCTGTACTGGGCCTTTTTCATGGTTCTAGTGAGGCCCATCGTAAATTGGAGGAGCACCACCTTGTATTTCGCTTGGGCAGTTTACACCCCAGAGATATGAACATTGACTTCTTGAATTTCAGGTAATCCATGCTTTCTCCTCCCCTTCCCAGCTCCCCTTCAGCCCACTGTGTCCACCTCTTCCTTTCTTCTCCCCTCCCCCCCCCCACATCTGTCTGAAGAATGGTCTCGACCGGAAACGTCGCCTATTTCCTTCGCTCCATAGATGTTGCATTACTCGCTGAGTTTCTCCAGCATTGTTTCTACCCATTCACACAAGTTCTGTTATTCCACTTTCGTCACCCACTCCCTATACATTAGGAGCAATTTTACAGAGACATGTTAAGCCAATGCGACTTTGGGGTGTGGGAGGAAACCCACACACTTGCAGGGAGAATGTGCAAATTCAACACAGACAGTGCCCGAGGACTGGACCAAACACAGATATCTGGCGTGTAAGACAGCAAGTCTACCAGCTGTGCCACTATGTTTTGTTTTCCTACACACACACAAATTATACGTTGATAACTTTGGTTACTAAAAAAATGAAAATATCAATTTTCAGTTTTAAATCTCCAAGCGACGCTCGGTCCAGCTTTGCAGCTACTGCACGTTCAAGACTATGGGCAGTACATTGGCCATAACGTTGCTGCCTAAAAGTGCCAGAGACCCGGAATTGATTCTGAATATGGGTGCTGTCTGTATGTAGTTTGCTCCTTTTCTCTTTGATCGCATGGGTATTCTCCGGGTGCTCGTGTTTCCTTCCAGATTCCAAAGGTCCAAAAGTATAAGAGTACATCCGAACATTCACGGCTATAATACTACATACTCCAATAATAAAATATTATTATAGGCAGATGATGTATTATTAATTATCACCAATTCCCAAGTTAGCATTCCAAGTATATTAAATATTATAGAGGAATTCGGTTCCTTTTCAGGATTTAGAATAAACTGGAACAAAAGTGAAATGATGTCAATCAAACCTCAAGAGCCGACACACCTTCTAAAATTCCCTTTCAGAAAGCTACGGAAAAATTCAAATATATGGGTGTTCAGGTAACCAGAACATGTACTTCTATATTCAACGCAAACGTTCCTCCTTTAGTCACTAAATTAATTCTTATTCAAATTTGGAAAACACTCCCGATGTCTCTATTAGTCAAAATAAATGCCATAAAGTTGATCTTCCTTCCACAAATCGTGGATTTATTTCAATCAATACCGATATATCTTCCTAAATGTTTTTTTCAAAAAGTTTGATTCGCTGATTACAAACTTTATTTGGGATTATAAAACACATAGAATTCATAAACGGCATCTATGTAAACCCAAAGAAACTGGTGGATTGGCTCTCCCCAACTTCTTATACTATTATTGGGCAACGAATATTAAAAATGGAATCTACTGGCTGGACAATACAGACCAACAGATAGATTGGTTAATAATGGAGAGAGAGGATTGTTCGCCTTTTAATATAGGCGCGATTCTTCACTCTTCAAAAAATTTGAGGAACACACTATATGAGAAAAAATCCGATTATCCACAGTACTTTACGAATCTGGAGACAGGTGAAATCAACCTTTAAACTGCGAAATGTATATTTTCTTTCACCAATTGCCAATAATCCTTTGTTCAAACCATCTATTTTAGACCAAACGTTTACATACTGGGAAAGATTAGGAATAAAAACATCGGAGATCTTTATTAGTTGGGAACTCTTCTGGGAAAGGTAATCAATATTTCAGATACCTTCACATTCAAGACTATCTGAAAACGTATACCCAAGACTACCAAACATTGTTGCCAGACATACTAGGCGAATGCATGAATAGAAATTTAAAAGGATGTTAATATCATATCTGTATAACATCCTTTTAAATATAGAAATCCCATCGTCAGAAGTAATTAGAAGAGCCTGGGAAGAGGAACTTGGCCTAAAAAATCTAAAAGACAGATGGGAAGAAAACCTTTTGTGTATACACAATTGTTCGATTAATGTTAGACATTCGTTAATTCAATTTAAAAATTGCACAGACGATACTACTCAAAGTCTAAACTGAATATGATAGTTCCAACTGTATCTCCTATTTGTGATAAATGTCTCCTTCAGGAAGCAACTTTAACCCATTCCTTCGCCTCTTGCATAAATTTACATGACTTTCGGAGAGGATTTTTTGAAATTTTCTCAAAAACACTAAAAACAAAATTGAACCCCGACACGGAACTGAATATTCTCGGAACATCAGAAGCCTGCCCTGAGCTATAATTATTTCAAAGACGTGTCCTTAATTATGGCCTGATAACGGCGAAAAAACTGATACTCAAATTTTGGAAACATACATCTGGCCCGACTCTTAAAATGTGGATTACAAACATGTCTGAGACGCTACATTTTGAAAATATTAGACTTGTCTTAGCAGAAAAAACAGATAATTTTTCGAAGGCCTGGACACCATTCATTGATTTATTGCAAGGATGGTAATTTATTGCAAGGACGGTAAAACACAATTTTGGAGTTAAATCTAATTACAGGTTGGGTGATGGGTGGGGAAGGATACGAGGCTGGTATATCATCACTTTTCTCTTTCTTTCTTTTTTGTCTTTATATTTCGCTATTCCTTTCTTATTTTTTTTATTTACTCACTCATTGGCAACACCACTTTGGTGGTCTACGTGTTCTATCCTTGCACATTCCACTTTTTCTCTTGCTTTTTCTCCTTTCTTTTGCTTTTACTTATAGCTAAAGTCAAAATTGAAGCTCTACAATATGATATATGCCATTGATTATATGTTTGTACACTTGCTTCTAATAAAAAAAAAAAAAAAAAAACACATTCCAAAGTGTGCAAGAACCTATTTCAGACCCAACACAAAACGTTAATATTTTCCTTTTGTCCAGAGTTTCTGTCTGACCTGTTGAGTTACTCCAGCTTTTAGTGTCTATCTTCAGTTTAAACCAAATGTAGTTCCTTCCTGCACACACGATACTATACGATAGAACTTTGTTAATCCCAGGAGGGAAATTGTGTGTGTGTGTGTGTGCGTGCGTGCGCGCGCGCGTGTGTGTGTGTATGTGTGTGTGTGCGTGCGTGTGTGTGTGTGTGTGTGTGCGCGCGCGCGTGTGTGTGTGTATGTGCGTGTGTGTGTGTGCATGTGTGACTGCGTGCGTGCGTGCGTGTGTGTGTGTGTGTGTGTGTGTGTGTGTGTGTGTGTGCGTGCGTGTGTGCGTGTGTGTGTGTGCGTGTGTGTGTGTGTGCATGTGTGACTGCGTGCGTGCGTGTGTGTGTGTATGTGTGTGTGTGGGGGTGTATCTATATTATATACACACAAACACACACACATATATATATAGTTATATATTCACATATAAATATACACCGTTTTGTTTTCACGTTTATAACATTGTTTACAGAGTACTATGTTTACATATTCTGTTGTGCTGCTGCAAGTAAGGATTTAATTGTTCTAACTGGGACGTGAGAGAATAAAACACTCTTGACTCTTGACTTACTCTGCTAATGTGTGGGATAGAACTAGTGTACGGGTGATCGATGGTCGGACTCGGTGGGCCGAATGGCATGTTTCCATGCTGTATCTTTAAATTAAACTAAAAACACTAAAACCAGAGGGAGTTCAAAGAAGGGTCTCTACCCGAAATGTCACCCAATTTCTTCTATCCTGATTTGCTGGCTGCTCCATGGAGTTCCCCCGCACAATTAAAGCATGGAATAGTCTTCACCCTGTCATAGTTACCCAACCAGACGCAATTAAAATGAAGGTACCTCTTTTTTCCCCATAACCCTTTTTTGCTTAAGTCCAAGTCAAGAGTCAAGAGAGTTTTATTGTCATGTGTCCCAGATAGGACAATGAAATGCTTGCTTGCTGCAGCACATCAGAATATGTAAACATAATACAGAACAGGAGATACAAGTTCGGTGTGTTTATATACCATAGACCATATATATATATACAATAAATGAACAGTTAAAATGCAATAGGCTGTTATTGTTCAGCCCTCTACCACTTCCAGTTTAAATTCCATTTAGAATATTTATGGAGGACCAGGAAACCAGAAGCAAGAGTTACTCCAGGGAGTTACTCCTGATCCAGGGTCAGGGAGTGATTCTGCTTTGGGTTTCAGTGGTTGCGGCGAGGCCGTGACCGGATAGCAATGGCGTCCAGATCTCCCACAATTTAAAGCGAGGGAGAAAGTGCCCAGCGCCGCCCAGTTGCCGGTGCAGTGCGCATGCGCAGGGCGGCCGATGATGGGATGGCCGTGGTTGAGCGCATGCGCAAGGGGAGGATGTGCAGACCGTAGCGGTGCGCATGTGCAAGGCGGCCTGCCGTGCCAGCGGATGAGGAGCGAGTGGAGAGCGGAGACGCGGACATGGAAATGGATGGCGGGCGGAGACGGAGAGTGACAGAGAGAGAGGGAGATAGGGAGCGGGGTCCGCCCAGAGTTGAACGGCAGGTGTCCTGCCTTGGCCAGAGGCCGCCTAGATTTCGGGGCCCAAATCAGGCTCTGCGAGCCCCCCCCCCCCCCCCCCCCCCCTAGATCACGAGGCCCTGAGCTTAATCTTGTCAATCTTAAACGTAAATCCGGCTCTGGGTACAACAGTATTTATGGAAACGCACTTGCAATACACTGCAGCATGTTGCTTCTGCTGTGTAGCGGCAATAGACTGACAGCACCAGTCGGGTTACAATAATATGAACAGTGAAGTAGGCGGAGCTTTTAATAATACATTGGTTAGTATGAAGTAACCAATCTACAGTTAACGCGGACTGAACGTAGGTGTTCAGCGAAAAGATCGCCGAGCCTGAGCATAGTCCAATTTCTGATAGAATGCGTGTTGATGTGTTTACTTGGATGACACCATGTGAATAACACCTATCAGGTGTAACGGATTGAAACGTACGCAGGCCACTGCTTGGATGTTGCGTTTTACCCATTGTGTGAAGTGCGGGTGATATCACTGAAATGACCGATATTCCGATAGTTATCTGTGCGTCGCGCCAATTAACCGTCTGAGAGAGCTTATAAACAGAGCATTCGTTGACTGGTGTGTCCTTCCTCATGACGTGCTTGTCGCTTCTCCCCTGATTGGTAATTTTGACATCTCTGGAGCAATGGAAAACGAATCATTCACAATCTCGCACATGGATTAATTGATGAGGCAACGGGTGAAATACCGTGGAGTGAGTACAGCTGCTTGCGGGACTCTGATACTAATGGAAGAGAGATTAGAAAATGTTGGAATAGCAGAAAATAAGGACTATTTTACAAATCCGCTGGGAGCTCCTGTAATGACAGAGAATAACTGGGGAAGGTCAAAACGTGGGCTGTAACCTCGTGGTGATGTGTCTAGAAGTTAGTGACGTCTCAGTATCCCAAGGTTCTCCTTGCTAACCGTGCTCAAAACAGGATGCAATGTCAGGCATGTATTCAATTGTCATTGGAACGCCACAGCATCGTTTGCTGTTTTATCTGTGTAAAAACAACAAGGGAGACAACATTTCAAACTTAGCATTCATGCCAAGCAGCTTATATACGGTCTGAAGAAGGGTATCGATGCGAAACGTCACCTGTTCCTTCGCTCCGTAGATGCTGCCTCACTCACTGAGTTTCTCCAGCATTTTTATCTACCTTCGATTTAGCCAGCATCGTTTTTCAGTTCTTTCTTAAAGCTTATACACCGATTACAGTTTCTCAGCGCCCTTTTCTGAATCCTAGTGCAACATAGGAGCTCATGAGAGCTGCGATGGCCGAGTGGTTAAGGCGTTGGACTTGAAATCCAATGGGGATTCCCCACGCAGGTTCGAACCCTGCTCGCAGCGTCAATATTTTGAGGCGCTTGGTGCTGTACAGTTTATTTTCCCTTCAGGAATTATGAGGCCTCACCCATTCCTCTCCACATTCCTCTGGTCATGTTGCTTGGTTGTGGTGAACTATGTATGGGCCAGTCTCGTACCTTCGCTGTTAAGATGATCGGAGCTGAGATAACGTTGTTGGCGGATTTATGTGGCGCACATTCCTTTCGTGAACGAAATAAAGCGCAAGACTTTCCGTAGACGGGGAACAAATTTTTGCTCATTGAATTGGTGTCCGTGGTCTGTTTCTAAAATCGATGACTAGATCAGACGGGAAGGAAAATAAAACGCTACATCGGCCGCTGACCACACGTCCAGATTAATCTTGCACCTGTTACTGAACTGCTTTTTGGCCTGGTCGTCTGCAGTTCCCATTCAGGAGATTCCTACAGATTCTGCCCCCTGGATGGGTGGAAGGAATGTGCGAATTCATGTGCATACTGCCATTATATTTTGTCGCCAAGGTCTTATCGAAAGCCCACCGCGGCTAGGCCGAAAGGATGCCAATTACACGGTTGGGGATCACACTGAACTAAAGCTTAGATTGAGACGCAACAAAGCAGCAAATGTGAACGCGATGCGAACGCCGGCAGATAACACTGGTCATCAGAGCTGCCACACATTGCAGCGTCTGTCGGGGATTTCATCTACCGATAAAGCTTCCATTTTTTAAGGTGCGGTTCCTCAAATAGAGTCGATCACAGCCATATTCTGATCGAAAAGTAGTGGAGTTAATACATTATCAGTGCTTCTGTTTACGGAGGAAATTCCCGAATTGCGTGGGACCTCCAATCCATCATTACTCGTTCCCGCATCTGCGCTCTATGCACCTCCAACTACTTTCTTTGTTTGAAGAAGCACAAGTACGGGACGGAGTGCTGCTCACTTTCACTGTTGCTCCGAGAGAAGGAACACCCCTGAGAAAAGTACCCTCCACATTGGCTGACGTTCTTGAAGTCGTTAGAAATACGTAATTCCGCCTTTACCCGACTAGTTGTGCTGAATTGGCGTGTTAAACGTGACAAGCATGCAGGCCGTGTGTTTGGGAATGGATGTATCCATAGCATCAAATATGTTCTAGCAAAAAGAGGCGTGACCACAGGAAGTTATGAAATTGTAATTTCTCGCCGAACAACTCGCCGAAGGTGTTGGGCAGCAGCAGAGACGGGTCCGTGAATCAGACATTTCTCATACTCGTGCGGAAATCTATACAGAATGTGCTACACATTCCACGGGTCCATTTGCTTACGCAGGGTAAGTTAGAATACCGTGAATGGAGAGGTTCCAAACCTACAACATTAATAATGTGTACACCATCGTGATCCATTTGACATCTGAGTAGTTGAATTTAAAAACGGGTGATTCCATGAAAGTGATAAGAGGCGCAGTGTATTCCACGTAAGAGGTATTCCACGTATCAGGTCGCTCCTGCCGGGCGACAAACTAAGCAACTAGTTTAGTCCGATTTAAATTTAGAAATAATTCCTCTTTTATTTTCTATATTTTTGCTTTAGTAAATTATTTTGCTTGATACAGTACATTGATTGTAAATTGACGGCGAGATCTGAAGCAAAGTTAGGTTGCTTTCTTGTCCTGTCACACTGACATGCAACACCCTTGCCACCGTACTAACTCCAGAATGTCTTTCCCCACCACACTAACTTCAGACTGTTGTGCAGCTCCCCAATAACACCCAGATCCCAGCAACAGAATATGATCTCCGTCGTAATGCTTGGGATTACTTCTGCGAAATGGGCTAATTCTACTTCTATCACATGACCTTGAGACCTAATGAAAACTGTAAATGTAACTACAGTTTAGGAAGGGAGCGAGGCAAAGTAACGCATTTATAAGCCCATTAACCTGACGTCAATAGTTGGTAAGACGTTCGAGTCCATTATTAACGATGACGTTTAGGAGTACTAGACAGGTCGAAATTAGCATTGTTTTATCACGGGGAGATTGTGCCTGCAATAATCTGATGAGATTCATTGTGGACGTAACAAGCAAGAAGGATAGCGGAGAGAGAGAGAGAGAGAGAGAGAGAGAGAGAGAGAGAGAGAGAGAGAGAGAGAGAGAGAGCGAGAGAGAGAGAGAGAGAGAGAGAGAGAGAGAGAGAGTTACTTATCTGGAATGTCAGATTTTAGCCGCACGTGCGTCACTACGTCAGACGCATTGGTGCAGGCGACCGGTTGGAGCAGCTGGAGCTCCTCCAGCCCAGCAAGTTTAAACTTCAGGTAAGTTTGTATTTCTTACCTGTTTTATTCCTTGCAGGAACCTCTTGTTCCAGAGGCTTCTTGCAGTAGGATTCGCGAGGCCGGACGAGGGAACCAGCTATGGAGAAACCATGGTTCTTGCCGCAGGAGCGGGTAGCTGGGTTGTCGGATGTCGAGGAAGTCGTTCGCTGACAGGTGCTCAGTGGCTTCTAGGCGCTCCGGGTGCCGGGTGGGCTTTCCCCTCCGATAGGTACAGAGACACTGGGGTTCCCAGGGAGGGGACCTCCAGTAGGCCGGGTGCCGGGAGGGTTTTTCCCTCCGATATGAATATTAATGCTGGGGTTCCCAGGGAGGGGGACCTCCAGTAGACCGAGAGTCGGGCGGGTTTTCTCCCGATATAATATAGATGCCGGTGTCGGGAGGTTTTTCTCCGATATATACATAGATACTGGGGATCCCGGGTAGGGGAATTCAGTAGTTATGTTGCTTTCAGACCGCATGGGGTCCCCCGGAAATGTGTTCAATGGACCAGAACGACCAGCTCTGGTGCCGGTAGGGGTTTCCCACCGATAATTAATTACGGCGCTGGGATTCCCGGGGGAGGGGAAATCCACCAGCTATGCAGTGCCCAGACCGCAGAAGTCCCCAAGGTATGGGTAAATCGACCCAAGTGGTCAGTCATGGTGCCGGGAGGGGTCCCTTCCGGTAAAATTAATAATGTGGAAGTTGACCAGGATGAGCCTTATTGAGAGGAGGCTCAACATATATACACCCTAACATCACAGGATATGGCAGTGTTGGGCAGGTGCTAGCCATTGACAGCAGCGCCTTGTAACAGGGTTGCATAATGGGGATGCCGAGTCTATGGCAGTGCCGGCCTATTGCTCTAGGCCGTGTCAGCAGCGCCTTGTAATAGGGTTGCTTAAACGTATGGCAGCAGCACCTGTAGAAGGGCTGCATGATGTCTCCCTCGCGGAGGAGGTGAGCTTACCGGGGTTTATTTCTGTAGCTGATCACTATGAAAGGGAGTGTTACTGCCTGACCATTATGCTGAACTTTACAGTTCATTTGTCCACAAGTTTCCAAAACTTCGCCCGAGTAGCTGATCAGCTTGACCTTACTCTCAAGCAATGGTATCTGTGGGAACTTTGTTTCGTACAGGTCTCTGTTCATGACCGAACGATCTGCTGCCGTGTCAATACACATATCGATTATCTGTTCATTAATCAAGAGTTTAGTTCCAAAGTCCTTGCCTTGGCTGGTTGTAGGCTTATCGATATTGGTTGCATACATGGTGTACAAGCCAAGTTCGTTTACACCTGGGTTCACCTCCAAGATGTGAACTCCTCTCCGGTGTTGTTGCTTAATTCCCGCAAATTGTTGGTTTCCTGTTTGAAGCTTGGCTCGACATGTTGAGGCGATATGGCCTTTCTTCTGGCAGTTATATCACTTGGCCATTTTGACCTGACAAAATTGGGATGAGTGATTACCGTTACAACGATAACAACTTGCTGAACTTGGCTCCCCGCCACACTTTGGTTTTGGTTTAGCGCCTCCAGGTTTGGTCATAGGCATTGCCTTGTGACTGTAAACGGCCACTGCAGTTCGTGGTGGACGGAACTCGCGAGCATTCTTTGATGCCATCTCCATTGTGGTAGCAATCTTGCATGCTTTCTCGAATGTAAGATCTGGAGTGTTCATGAGTTTGGACTGAATTAGTTCGTTCACTAGACCACAAACAAATCTGTCGCTTAGTGCTCGTCCAAGAAAGGTTTCAAAGTTACAGTGTAAACTTAAGTTTTTCAAGGCAACAATGTACTAATTGATTGTCTCATTCTGCTTCTGGTTTCTAGTGCCAAATTTATAGCTTTCTGCAATTTCCAGAGGCTTTGGGTTGAAGTGCTCCTCCAACTTCTTCATAATGTCATTGAATGGCACGTATTTTGCCTTTAAAGTTGCAAGTCGTTCTCGGTTTTTTTTAAATAACAGGTCCGATCAAAAACCCCGAATTCCTGTCTGTTCTGGTGTAACAATTCACCTAAAACTTAGCTGCACAAAGACTATTTAGCTTGAGGAATTCGACAAAAAAAACAGTCTAAAATGTTATACAATCCCAATGACGACATCTTGCCACGTAGACATAAAATAGAGATAGCCTGACAAACTCTCGCCGATTTATCCAGCAGCTGTTTTAAACTACAGTCCCCTGTATAGACGGATCTGCAGGCCTCTCATGTCCAGCTCGCAAACAACTGCGACACAACTCCGCATTTACTGTTTAAAATGTTAAACAATACTGCGTGTTGCAAAACAGTCCTGCACTGTATATAAAAGATGAGTTCACAAACTCTATTGCATCCTCGTCGCCAATTTTGTTATATTTTGGCCGGCAGAATGAATAACAATTTACACGCAGGCTGCCTGGATCACAAGAGAGATTTTATACCCAACATTCCCTACTTATATACAACACCAACTCATTAGCATATACATGAATATGCATGATCCATTACAGGTATGTAGTGGCCATCTGGCTTAACTCAGTGTGTTATAAATTACGGCTATTTTCTGTTAAATTTTGCCTGCCTTTAATTCTGTGGGTGGGATTTATTACATAGTCGGAGGCGTGTTTGCTGCTGGGATTCTTGCACAGAAGCTTGTAGTTTTTAGTTTAGTCGAAGAAGCATGGGGGGATGGCATGGCGAGCTTTCGACTATGACGGAGCTTTCGACCATGTCGGAGCCTCGGTCCAGGCCAGAGTTTGACCATGCATGAGTTTGAGTACGAGTAAGATTAAAATGTACTTAAACAAGAAGAGGTTTGTATGAATATTTCACTCTTTTACTAAGACAATAAATAAACTATTAATCTATGGACTGTGTTTTGAAGATTTACCATTGGACGGCGGAATATCTAATGCAGAGCTCACATGCTTAAACGAGGATATCTCCTTACCCCCTTGGTCTCCAAAATAGCGGCAAGAGGAGGAAATTCCTTGAACGATATAATAATCTTCCACTCTATCTATTCGAAAGCTACCTTACAGACAGGAGGTGGAGGAATTAGCCCCAACGATGAGGGACAGAACATTCGGCTGGATCTCTGGAGAGAGATTACTGCCAGAATAATTAGTTCCAGAAGAGGAACTCAAGACCGGTTCCTAGGAAGAGGAACTGAAGAAAATAGATCTCTGCCATGGATTGGCTTCGAGATTTATGGACAGTCCCGCGACTTATCTATGGGAGGAAACCTTCACCACGAAATCAGGAGTAGAACAGCTATTGTATTATGCTGTGAATTTGAAAGCTGGAACGCGTTAACTCATAACAGCTTCTTAATAAGAGGCCGAGAATGTAAAGATCGACGTTGTTTATTTTCTGAAGTTACAGGCTCTGAGAAGCGTCTGTGAAAAGTACTAGAAGCAAGTTCTGCGATTAGTTCCAGACTAGGAACTATCCTTGGAAGAGGAACAGAAGAAAATAGCTCTCAGTCAAAGATTGGCTTCGCGTCAGCCGAACGTGTCCGCGTTGATCAATTTTCCCCACCAAAGCCTGTTCCATTTGCTCGAGTTTGCCGCTTAACCCTTAAAATCTTTCTTATCTATATGACTATCCCAATGACTTCCGATATATTGATATAGTACCTACCACTTCCTCTGATAATCTGTTCCATAGTTGCACCACAATCTCTGCAATAGATATACCCATCACGTTCCCATCAATCACACCGTAAGGACTCAAGGCAGCATTAAGCATCTGACACAGTAAGTAAAATGAGCCGTCGAACTAAAACCGGGGGAAAAGACAGTGAAATCTCAAGCAAGAGTGCTGCAGCTTTGGCACCGCTCCCGGAAGCTGGCCTTGAACTACCAGAGGATTTGAAGAGGCCTCGTTCAGCACTCCTTGCTGATATGACACAAGCAATTAACTCTGTCCTAAAAAGAGAACTTGAAGTGAACCGATCGCGGAGATCCAACCCAATCGTGTGGTCGGGATTCCTGAACAGATGGAAGGCTCGGACCCTGTTAAATAAACTGAGTTTTTTGAAGAAGTGCTGGGGGCAGATTTCTTCCCAAGACATCTTATGCTTTCGCGTGCCCATCGAATTGGACCTACACCAACAGACGTCCCGAATATCAAGCCATCTAAGCCAAGAGTGTTCCTGGTTCTCTTTCATTACTTCCAGGATAAACATCGTATCATCACCAAACGGAGACAGGAGCTGTTCTTCCTTCCGAGGGCACCGGGTGTTTTTTTATGACGACTTCAGCGTGGAGCTGGGGAGAAAAGTGCAACGTTTAGGGAAATAAAATCCCTGCTTTACAATAAAGGGGTTCGGTTTGGCCTCCAGTATCCTGCCCGGCTCCAGGTCGCTCATGAAGGTAAAAAGCACTATTTCAATACACCAGAAACTGCCAAAACGTTTTACTACTCGCGCTGGGGAGGTGACAGCCGTGAAGAACAATGACCTTGTAGGATATCCCTGCGTTATTGGCACGGCCTCCTGCGGCGGTGATCTTTGGACGATTTGTTTATTCTTCAGTTTAATTTGTGGAATTCAACTGAGTTGAACTGCATTGCTACATATTTTGGGTAGTGAGTCGAGGACCTTTAGCCAGCAAAATGTAAATGTCTATGATTACTCTTTGGGATACAATTTTCACTCCCCTCTTTCTCGTAATGCTTTGCTTGTCCGGGGTTATCTTTAGTCTATCTATCTATCTATCTATCTATCTATCTATCTATCTATCTATCTATCTATCTATCTATCTATCTATCTATCTATCTATCTATCTATCTATCTATCTATCTATCTATCTATCTATCTATCTATCTATCTATCTATCTATCTATCTATCTATCTATCTATCTATCTTATATATATAAAACTCAAATCAGTCCGCCTGCCGCCGTACGGCGTCCGCCGCGTTTCTTCCTTTGACGCTCCGCAACTCCGAAACCGGACGCAGAATCGCCGACGTCTTTTCCATTTCGGTAGAGATTTCGCTTTTCTTTCTAAGTATCCGCTCCTCGTTACATTTCGTCGTGTTTGAGTACACTTTTTTAATCAAATCCTACACCCCCCCCCCCCCCCACCACCTCAATATTTCAAAAAGAAACTGGTTTCACATCCACACAAGCAGCTCCCTGTGAACGTTCCATCGTGTGATGTCACAATGCCCGATGCTCACAGATGGCCAATCGGATTGGATTCATTTACATATGCCTTTGCAGGAGCCCAGCCCATGGTGAACATTCCACCGTGTGATGTCACAATGCCCAAGGCTCAAATACATTGTTGCCATAGAGAACGCTCAGCGATTATTCAAATTCTTCACTAACTGTCATTTCTGATTTTGCTTGTGAAGTGAAAAGTCCTGAATTGCATTTGTCTGATGCAGGAAGATTGTTCCAGATGTTGGGGAAGTCCAGGACACGCGGGACACAGTTTAAGGATAAAGGTGAAATCCTTTAGTACTGAGATGAGGGAAACATTTTTCACGCAGATAGTGGTGTGTCTCTGGAACTCTCTGCCACAGAAGGTAGTGGAGGCCAGTTCATTGGCTATATTTAAGAGGGAGTTAGATGTGGCCCTTGTGGCTAAAGGGATCATGGGGTATGGAGAGGGGGGGAGCTGTGAGGGGGATGCTAGGAGACTGCAAGGTGACTTGGATAGGCTGGGTGAGTGGGCAAATGTTTGGCAGATGCAGTATAATGTGGATAAATGTGATGTTATCCATTTTGGTGGCAAAAACGGGAAAGCAGACTATTATCTAAATGGTGGCCGATTGGGAAAGGGGGAGATGCAGCGAGACTTGGGTGTCATGGTACACCAGTCATGGAAAGTAGGCATGCAGGTGCAGCAGGCAGTGAAGAATGCGAATGGTATGTTAGCTTTCATTGCAAAAGGATTTGAGTATAGGAGCAGGGAGGTTCTACTGCAGTTGTACAGGGTCTTGGTGAGACCACACCTGGAGTATTGCGTACAGTTTTGGTCTCCAAATCTGAGGAAGGACATTATTGCCATAGAGGCTCGAAGGGCCGAATGGCCTACTACTGCACTTAATTTCTATGTTTCTATGTGTCCCTCTCCTCACCCCTCTCCCTCTGCCACCCAACTCTCTCCCCCACCCCCCTTCCCTCTCTACCACCACCCCCTTCCCCCTACACATCTGCCCCTCTTCTACCACTCCCGCTACCCCTCTACCCCTCCCTTCCTCCCCACTCTTCCACTTCTCTCCCACTCTCTCCTCCTCCACTCCTCACCCCTCTCCCATCCCTCTCTCCCCCACCCCCTTCCCTCTCTACCCCACCCCCTACCTTCTCTCCCCCACACCCTTCCCCTATCCCTCTGTCCCTCTTCCATCACTCCCGCTACCCCTCTCCTCCTCCCTCCCCACTCTTTCCCCTCTTTCCCCCCACCCCTCTCCCCCAAAGCTCTCTCCCCATCCCTCACACCCCCTACCCCGCTCTCCTTTCCCTCCAAAATCTATCCCGTTTCCGCCTCCTCCCTCCCCTCTTCTGACCCCCCCCCCCCCCCGCAAACGCCTTTGGGGAAACAGACCAGAGTACAGAGAAGGTTCAACAGACTGATTCCTGGGATGTCAGGACTTTCAAATGAAGAAAGACTGGATAGACTTGGCTTGTACTCGCTAGATTTTAGAAGATTGAGGGGGGATATTTAAGAGTTAAGTTAGATGTGGCCCTTGTGGCTAAAGGGATCAGGGGGTATGGAGAGAAGGCAGGTACAGGATACTGAGTTGGATGATCAGCCTTGATCATATTGAATGGTGGTGCAGGCTCGAAGGGCCGAATGGCCTACTACTGCACTTAATTTCTATGTTTCCCTCTCCTCACCCTTCTCCCTCTCCTCACCCCTCTCCCTCACCCTTCTCCCTCACCCCTCTCCCTCACTCCCCTTCCATCTCTACCTCACACCCTTCCCTCTCTCCACCCGCCCCCTTCCCCCTACCCCTCTCCTCCTCCCTCTCACTCCCCACTCTTTACCGTCTCTCTCCACCCCTCTCCCCCTCCTCCCCTCAATCCCCATCCCCCCCTCCCCCACATCTATCAGCCCATCCCCCTCTCTCACCCCCTACCCCGCTCTCCTTTCCCTCCCAAATCTGTCATGTTTCCTCCTCCTCCTCTCCCCTCTTCTCACCCACCACCCCCCCCCCCCCCCCTCCCCCCACCTGTGAGTTTGGGGGGTGGTTAATTTGAGTGTGATGCTGCAGCCCCTACTCCCCCCCCCCCCCCCCCCCCCCCGCAAACGCTGTTGGGGAAACAGACCCAACGGGTCTGCACTTGGTCTAGTATATATATAAAACTCAAATCAGTCCGCCTGCCGACCGGCTGCCGTCCGGCTGCATTTCTTCCTTTCATTCATTGCCACCATAAGTATCCGCTCCTCATTTCATTTCGTCGTGTTGAAGTACATGTTTTTAATCAAATCCTTCTCCCCACCCACCCCAAGTATTTCAAAAATAAACAGGCTTCTCCATTTACATGTCAGCTTCCAACACACTTCGAAACAAAGTTGCAAGAGAGGAACACTGCACTTTGCACTGCTGCAGCAGGCAGTGGAGGGCTGCAATCTTACATTTGGGAACGGGCTCAGTTCCAATGGAGGAGACGGGTGCATGGTGGAATATAGGGTTGGGGGATCACACCATTGGGGCAGCAGACCCAACGGGTCTGCACTTGGTCTAGTTAATATATAAAACTTAAATCAGTCCGCCTGCCGCCGTACGGAGTCCGCCCCCGTTTCTTCCTTTGACGCTCCGCAACTCCGAAACCGGACGCAGAATCGCCGACGAAGTATCCGCTCCTCGTTACATTTCGTCGTGTTTCAGTACGCTTTTTTAATCAAATCCTAAACCCCCCCCCCCCACCACCTCAATATTTCAAAAATAAACTGGTTTCACATCCACACAAGCAGCCCCCTGTGAACGTTCCATCGTGTGATGTCACAATGCCCGATGCTCACAGATGGCCAATCGGAATGGATTAATTTACATATGCCTTTGCAGGAGCCCAGCCCATGGTGAACGTTCCATCGTGTGATGTCACAATGCCCAATGCTCACAGATGGCCAATCGGAATGGATTCATTTACATATGCCTTTGCAGGAGCCACAGCCCCGGTGAACATTCCATCGTGTGATGTCACAATGCTTAATGATCAAATACATTGTTGCCATAGAGAACGCTCAGCGATTATTCAAATTCTTCACTAACTGTCATTTCTGATTTGCTTGTGAAGTGAAAAGTCCTGAATTGCATTTGTCTGATGCAGGAAGATTGTTCCAGATGTTGGGGAAGTCCAGGACACGCGGGACACAGTTTAAGGATAAAGGGGAAATCCTTTAGTACTGAGATGAGGGACACATTTTTCACACAGATAGTGGTGAGTCTCTGGAACTCTCTGCCACAGAAGGTAGTGGAGGCCAGTTCATTGGCTATATTTAAGAGGGAGTTAGATGTGGCTTTGTGGCTAAAGGGATCAGGGGGTATTGAGAGGGGGGGAGCTGTGAGGGGGATGCTAGAAGACTGCAAGGTGACTTGGATAGGCTGGGTGAGTGGGCAAATGTTTGGCAGATGCAGTATAATGTGGATAAATGTGATGTTATCCATTTTGGTGGCAAAAACGGGCAAGCAGGCTATTATCTAAATGGTGGCCGATTGGGAAAGGGGGAGATGCAGCGAGACCTGGGTGTCATGGTACACCAGTCATTGAAAGTAGGCATGCAGGTGCAGCAGGCAGTGAAGAAAGCGAATGGTATGTTAGCTTTCATTGCAAAAGGATTTGAGTATAGGAGCAGGGAGGTTCTACTGCAGTTGTACAGGGTCTTGGTGAGACCACACCTGGAGTATTGCGTACAGTTTTGGTCTCCAAATCTGAGGAAGGACATTATTGCCATAGACGCAGTGCAGAGACGGTTCACCAGACTGATTCCTGGGATGTCAAGACTGTCTTATGAAGAAAGACTGGATAGACTTGGTTTATACTCTCTAGAATTTAGGAGACTGAGAGGGGATCTTATAGAAACTTACACAATTCTTAAGGGGTTGGACAGGCTAGATGTAGGAAGATTGTTCCCGATGTTAGGGAAGTCCAGGACAAGGGGTCACAGCTTAAGGTTAAGGGGGAAATCTTTTGTGACCGAGATGAGAAGAACTTTTTTCACACAGAGAATGGTGAATCTCTGGAACTCTCTGCCACAGAGGGTAGTTGAGGCCAGTTCATTGGCTATATTTAAGAGGGAGTTAGACGTGGCCCTTGTGGCTAAAGGGATCAGGGGGTATGGAGAGAAGGCAGGTACGGGATACTGAGTTGGATGCTCAGCCATGATCATATTGAATGGCGGTGCAGGCTCGAAGGGCCGAATGGCCTACTCCTGCACC